>JAGKPW010000918.1:0-15958 GCA_019926035.1 Melaleuca alternifolia
GAGCAAGAGAGGACGAACTCCCGTAGATTGGACCAACAGGAGACGAACTCCTTAGATTGGACCAATAGAGGACGAACTCCCCTAGATTGGACCAACAGGAGAAGAACTCCTTAGATTGGACCAAGAGGAGACCAACTCCTTAGATTGGACCAAGAGAGGACAAACTCCCTCAGATTGGTCCAACAGGAGATGAACTCCTCAGATTAGACCAACAGAGGACGAACTCCCTTAGATTGGAGCTAGAGGAGACGAACTCCTTAGATTGGACCAAGCGAGGACGAACTCCTTAGATTGGACCAAGAGAGGACGAACTCCTGTAGATTGGACCAACAGGAGACGAACTCCTTAGATTGGACCAATAGAGGACGAACTCCCCTAGATTGGACCAACAGGAGAAGAACTCCTTGGACCAAGAGGGGACCAACTCCTTAGATTGGACCAAGAGAGAACGAACTCCCTTAGATTTGTCCAACAGGAGATGAACTCCTTAGATTAGACCAACATAGGACGAACTGCCTTAGATTGGAGCTAAAGGAGACGAACTCCTTAGATTGGACCAGGCGAGGACGAACTCCCGTAGATTGGACCAACAGTCACGAACTCCTTAGATTGGACCAAGAGAGGACGAACTCCCTTTGATTGGATCAAGAGAGGCCGAACTCCTTAGATTAGACCAAGAGAGGACGATCTCCCTCAGATTGGACGAACAGGAGACGAACTCCATAGATTGGACCAAGAGGAGGAGAACTCCTTAGATCGAACCAAGAGGGGACGAACTCCCTCAGATTGGACGAACAGGAGACGAACTCCTTAGATTGGACCAAGAGAGGACTAAATCCCTCAGATTGCACGAACAGGAGACGAACTCCTTAGATTGGACCAAGAAAGGATGAACTCCCTTAGATTGGACCAACAGGAGACGAACTCCTTAGATTGGACCATGAGAGGACGAACTCCCGTAGATTGGACCAAGAGGAGACGAACTCCCTTAGATTGGACGAAGTGGAGACGAACTCATTAGATTGGGCCAAGTGGAGACGAACTTCTTACATTAGACCAATAGAGGACGAACTCCCTTAGATTGGTCCAAGAGGAGATGAACTATTTAGATTGAACCAAGAGAGGACGAACTCCTTTAGATTGGTCTAACAGGAGTCGAACTCCTTAGATTGGACCAAGAGGTGACGAACTCCCTTAGATTGGACCAATAGGTAACGAACTCCTTAGATTGGACGAAGAGGTGACGAATACCATAGATTAGACGAGGAGAGGATGAACACCCTTTGATTGGACCAAGACGAGACAAGCTCCTTTGATTGGACAAAGAGAGGACGAACTCGGTTGGATTGTACCAAGAGGTGACAAACAACCAAATGGAGGCGAACTCCTTAGATTGGACCAAGAGGAGACGAACTCCATAGATTGGACCAACAGAGGACGAACTTCCTTAGATTGGATGAACAGGAGACGAACTCCTTAGATTGGACCGGAGGACACGAACTCCTACGATTGGACGAAGAGAGGACCAACTCCCTCAGATTGGACCAACAGGAGACGAACTCCTTAGATTGTACCAAGAGAGGACGAACTCCCTTAGATTGCACCAAGTTGAGACGAACTCCTTAGATTGGGCCCATAGGTGACGAACTTCCAACAGGAGGCGAACTCCTTAGATCGTACCAAGAGGAGACGAACTCCCTTATATTAGACCAAGAGGTAACGAGTTCCTTAGATTGGACAAAGAGAGGACGAACTTAGTTGGATTGGTCCAACAGGAGACGAACTCCTTAGATTGGACCAACAGAGGACGAACTCCCTTAGATTGGACCAACAGGAGACGAACCGCTTAGATTTGACCAAGAGGAGACGAACTCCTTAGATTGGACCAAGAGAGGATGAACTCCCTCAGATTGGACCAACCGGAGACGAACTCCTTAGATTGGACCAGGAGAGGACGAACTCCCTTAGAATGGACCAACAGGAGACGAACTCCTTAGATTGGACGAACTCCCTTAGATTGGACAAACAGGAGACGATCTCCTTAGATTGTACCAAGAGAGGACGAACTCCCCTAGATTGGACCAATGGGAGACGAAATCCTTAGATTGAACCAAGAGGAGACGAACTCCTTAGATTGGACCAAGAGAGGACGAACTCCCGCAGATTGGACCAATCAGCGACGAACTCCTTAGATTGGACCAAGAGAGGACGAACCCCCCTAGATTGAACCAACAGGAGACGAACTACTTAGATTGGACCAAGAGGAGACGAACTCCTTAGATTGGACTAGGAGAGGACGAACTCCTTTAGATTGGACCAACAGGAGACGAACTCCTTGGATTGGACCATGAGAGGACGAATTCCCGTAGATTGGTCCAAGAGCAGACGAACTCCTTAGATTGGACGAACAGGAGACGAACTCCTTAGATTGGGCCAAGAGGAGACGAAATCCTTAGATTAGACAAAGAGAGGACGTAGACCCTTAGATTGGTCGAAGAGGAGACGAACTATTTAGATTGGACCAAGAGAGGACGAACTCCTTTAGATTGAACTAATATGAGACGAACACCTTAGATTGCACCAACAGAGGACGAACCCCCTTAGATTGGACCAATAGGTAACAAACTCCTTAGATTGGACGAAGAAGTGACGAACACCATAGATTGGACGAAGAGAGGAGGAACTCCCTTTGATTGGACCAAGAGGAGACAAGCTCCTTAGTTTGGACCAAGAGAGGACGAACTCGGTTGGATTGGACAAACCGGAGACGAACTCCTTAGATTAGACCAATAAGTGACGAACTACCAAAAGGAGGCGAACTGCTTAGATTGGACCAAGAGGAGACGAACTCCTTAGATTGGACCAACAAAGGACGAACTCCCTTAGATTGGACGAACAGGAGACGAACTCCTTAGATTGGACAGGAGGACACGAACTCCTAAGATTGGACCAAGAGAGTACGAACTCCCTCAGATTTGACCAAGAAAGGACGAACCCCATTAGATTGCACCAACTTGAGACGAACTCCTTAGATTGGGCCAAGGGAGGACGAACTCCTTATATTGGACCCACAGGAGACAAACTCCTTAGATTAGACCAAGAAAGGATGAACTCCCTTAGATTGCACCAACAGGAGACGAACTCCTTAGATTGGACCAAGAGAGGAAGAACTCCCTTCGATTGGACGAAAAGGAGACGAACTCCTTAGATTGGACCAAGAGGAGACGAACTCCTTAGATTGGACCGAGAGATGACGAATTCCCTCAGATTGGACCAATAGCAAACGAACTCCTTAGATTGGACTCAGAGAGGACGAACTCCCTTAGATTGGACCAACAGGAGACGAACTCCTTAGATTGGACCAAGAGAGGACGAACTCCCCTAGATTGAACCAACAGGAGACGAACTGCTTAGATTGGACCAAGAGGAGACGAACTCCTTAGATTGGACTAGGAGAGGACGAACTCCCTTAGATTGGACCAACAGGAGACGAACTCCTTAGATTGGACCATGAGAGGACGAACTCCCGTAGATTGGACCAAGAGGAGACGAACTCCCTTAGATTGGACCAAGAGGAGACGAACTCCTTAGATTGGACCAAGTGGAGACAAACTCCTTAGATTAGACCAAGAGAGGACGAACTCCGTTAGATTGGTCCAAGCGGAGACGAACTCTTTAGATTGGACCAAGAGAGGACGAACTCCATTAGATCGGACTAACAGGAGACGAACTCCTTAGATTGGACCAAGAGAGGACGAACTCCCTTTAATTGGACCAAGAGGAGACAAGCTCCTTAGATTGGACCAAGAGAAGACGAACTCGATTGGATTGGACTAATAGGAGACGAACTCCTTATATTGGACCAAGAGGTGACGAACTACCAAAAGGAGGCGAACCTCCTTAGATTGGACGAACAGGAGACGAAAACCATGCCGGCGTCCACGATAGACTTTCTAGCTCGGATTTTCTCTCTTCGCTCGTTTAGAACATGGACATCCCTCGGCCTGGTCCCTCTCCCTTCGTCTACATGTTACCAAGAAACTCTATGCACTCCCACCCCCCCCCTGATAATCGAAACAGCTCCTTAGTTGGACCAAAGGGACAAACTCATCCCTTAGATTGGGGCAGGGAGACGAACGAATCTTTAGATACTTACAGTTGTCCCCTTCAGAGAGGACGACTCCCGTGGATTGGACGGCCCCAGACTGTGACGAACTCCCTTAGATTGGTCCAAGAGGAGACGAACTATTTAGATTGGACCAAGAGAGGACGAACTCCTTTAGATTGGACTAACATGAGACGAACACCTTAGATTGCACCAACAGAGGACGAACTCCCTTAGATTGGACCAATAGGTAACAAACACCTTAGATTGGACGAAGAGGTGACGAACACCATAGATTGGACGAAGAGAGGACGAACTCCCTTTGATTGGACCAAGAGGAGATATGTTCCTTAGATTGGACCAAGAGAGGACGAACTCGGTTGGATTGGACCAACAGGAGACGAATTCCTTAGATTGGACCAAGAGGTGACGAACTACCAAAAGGAGGCGAACACCGTAGATTGGACCGAGAGGAGACGAACTCCTTAGATTGGACCAACAGAGGACGAACTTCCTTAGAGTGGACGAACAGGAGACGAACTGCTTATATTTGACAGGAGGACACGAACTCCTAAGATTGGACCAAGAGAGGACGAACTCCCCCAGATTTGACCAACAGGAGACGAACTCCTTAGATTGGACCAAGAAAGGACGAATTCCCTTAGATTGCCCCAACTTGAGACGAACTCCTTAGATTGGGCCAAGGGAGGACGAACTTCTAATATTGGACCCACAGGAGACGAACTCCTCAGATTAGACCAAGAAAGGATGAACTGCCTTAGATTGCACCAACAGGAGACGAACTCCCTTAGATTGCACGAACTTGAGACGAACTCCTTGGATTGGGCCAAGAGAGGATGAACTCCTTAGATTGGACCGAGAGAGGACGAACTCCCTCAGATTGGACCAATAGGAGACGAACTCTTTAGATTGGACCGAGAGAGGATTAACTCCCTTAGATTGGACCAACAGGAGACGAACTCCTTAGATTGGACCAAGAGGAGACGAACTCCTTATATTGGACCAAGAGAGGACAAACTCCCCTAGATTGGACCAACAGGAGACAAACTACTTGGATTGGACGAAGTGGACGAACTCCCTTAGATTGGACCAACAGGAGACGAACTCCTTAGATTATACTTAGAGAGTACGAACTCCCTTAGATTGGATCAACAGGAGAAGAACTCCTTAGATTGGACCAAGAGAGGACGAACTCCCTTAGATTGGACGAACAAGAGACGAACTACTTAGATTGGACCAAGAGGAAATGAACTCCTTAGATTCGACAGAGAGAGGACAAACTACCTCAGATTGGACCAATATGAGACGAACTCCTTAGATTGGACCGAGAGAGGACAAACTCCCTTTGATTGGACCAAGAGGAGACCAACTCCTTAGATTAGACCAAGAGAGGACGAACTCCCTTTGATTGGATCAACAGGAGACGAACTTCTTAGATTAGACCAAGAGAGGACGAACTCCCTTAGATTGGACCAAGAGGAGACGAACTCCTTAGATTGGACCAAGAGAGAACGTACTTTCTAAGATTGCACCAACAGAAGACGAACTCCTTAGATTGGACCAAGAGAGGACGAACTCCCTCAGATTGGACCAAGAGGTAACTATCTCCTTAGATTTGACCGACAGAGGACGAACTCCCTTAAATTGGACCATGAGGAGACGAACTCCTTAGATTGGACCAACAGGATACGAACTCCTTAGCTTGGACCATGAGAGGACGAACTCCCTTAGATTGGACCAACTTGAGACGACCTCCTTAGATTGGCGAAGAGAGGACGAACTCCTTAGATTGGACCAAGAGAGGACGAACACCCTGAGATTGAACCAACAGGAGACGAACTCCTTAGATTGGACCAAGAAAGGATGAACTCCCTTAGATTGGACGAACTGGAGACGAACTCCTTAGATTGGACCAAGAGGAGACGAACTCCTTATATTGGATCGAGAGAGGACGAACTCCCTCAGATTGGACCAATAGGAGACGAACTCCTTAGATTGGACCAAGAGAGGACGAAAATCCCCTTAGATGGAACAAAGGAGACGGAACGCCTTAGTTGGACAGAGAGGGGACGAACTTACTTAGATGGACCAACAGGAGACGGAATTCCTTAGATTGGACCAAGAGGAGACGAACTCCTTAGGTTGGACCAAGAGAGGACGAACTCCCTTAGATTGGATCAAGAGAGGACGAACTCCATAGATTAGACCAAGACAGGACGAACTCCCTGAGATTGGACGAACAGGAGACTTACTCCTTAGATTGGACCAAGAGGAGACGAACTCCATAGATTGGACCAACAGAGGACGAACTTCCTTAGATTGGATGAACAGGAGACGAACTCCTTAGATTGGACCGGAGGACACGAACTCCTACGATTGGACGAAGAGAGGACCAACTCCCTCAGATTGGACCAACAGGAGACGAACTCCTTAGATTGTACCAAGAGAGGACGAACTCCCTTAGATTGCACCAAGTTGAGACGAACTCCTTAGATTGGGCCCATAGGTGACGAACTTCCAACAGGAGGCGAACTCCTTAGATCGGACCAAGAGGAGACGAACTCCCTTATATTAGACCAAGAGGTAACGAGTTCCTTAGATTGGACAAAGAGAGGACGAACTTAGTTGTAGTTGGTGCACTATTGAGGAGTGGGAAAGCACTCCACAATGATGAAAACCCCCCTGAAGCTGTGAGTACTCATATTGTTGCTTGTTCCCCTCCTTCTGTGGAGGTGCTGAAAAAATCCACGGCCAAGAAGAAAGGTCGCAGTGCCAAAAGGAGGTAAGTCCCTCTCCTCCTAACAACTTGTAAATATGATTTTGGGTGCTTGGAATATCAGGGGTCTATGTGATCCTGTTAAACAAGCGGAAGTGAGGTTTCTTGTACGGTCTAATAACCTTCTTTGCATTGGTATATTGGAAACCAAGGTCAACCCCGGAAATTTTGGTGAAATCTCTTCAAACTTGATTCCGGGCTGGACTTGGAAATCAAATTACGATTATTCTGACCTTGGGCGCATATGGATTGGTTGGGATCCGCAGCATGTATGCTTTGATCTCACAGCTTCTTCGCTGCAAGCTATGCATGGGTTCATTCGCCTTGTTGACTCGACTACGTTTTTTGCCATCTCTTTTGTATATGCTGGCCATACCTTTGTGGATAGGCGCTTGCTATGGACTGATTTGACCTCGAGAAAGAATTCTTTTCTGGACACACCGTGGGTTGTACTTGGTGACTTCAATGCCATTCGATTCCCATCCGATCGTGAAGGGGGAACTCTAGCTTGGCCACCGTCTTTTGATGAGTTCCACTCTTGCTTGTTGGAGGCTGAACTAGACGATCTCAGGTATATCGGGAGGAGATTCACTTGGGCTTCCTATGAAGGTCCCAATCGCATACAGAGGAAAATAGATAGAGTTCTTGTTAACCCCAAATGGGCTATGGATTTCAGTTACTCGGAAGCAACTTTTCTATCACCTGGCATCTCGGATCATACACCCATGGTGGTGAGAGTTTTGCCTTCAATCCAGGTCAGAAAACCTTTTAAATTCTACAACTTCTGGATGTCAGATCCTGGGTTCTTGCCTTTGGTATCTCAGATTTGGGAGCTTGATGTTAGAGGATCACCGATGTTCCAGCTATGCACCAAACTGAAACTATTAAAAGCTAAGCTTAAAGTGTTCAACCGACAGTCCTTTTCTGATATTTCTAGACGCACTTTGCTAGCTAGACAAAGCCTGAATTCTATTCAAGACAATCTTATGCAAGATCCAACCAACTCCCTACTTGCGCTAGAGGAGAAGTCTGCTGGTGATTTATTTTATAGCCTGCGCCTCCAGGAGGAACTTTTCTACAAGCAGAAATCTAGAATCCGCTGGCTTCAAGAGGGAGACCGTAACACTAAGTTCTTTCATTATTCTGTGAAGAGGAGGCAGCTCAACAACAGAATTTTATCAATTATTGATGAGTCTGGCTCTCAGACTTCTTCGGCGACTCAAGTTGTTGAGGCATTTGTGAGTTATTATAAACATCTCTTCGAGAGCCCTCCTCATATGTCGCCCCGTCCCTCGGCACAGAATGTTGCCGTCCATTTAAGAAGTAAGTTAAACACTTCTCAGTTGAGTATTCTTACTTCTCCTTACACGGAACAAGAAGTACGTGCCACTTTATTCTCCTTGACCTCTGGGAAGGCCCCGGGACCGGACGGATTCAATGCTGATTTTTTTAAGAGATCTTGGGATGTTGTTGGTGAGTTAGTTACCTCCGCTATTTTAGATTTCCTTAACTCTGGAAACTTGCTACGCCAACTCAATACCACTATTATTGCATTAATTCCCAAGTGCTCTAATGCCTCCTCAGTAAGTGATTTCAGGCCTATCGCTTGCTGCAACACCATTTACAAATGTATCACCAAAATCTTGGCGAATCGGCTTGCGAAGGTACTGCCCTCTCTCATTGACGTGTCTCAAGCGGCTTTTGTAAAAGGGAGGAAAATATCAGATAACATCTTGCTGGCCCAAGAACTCTTTGCGGGCTTCCATCATGACACGTACTCTCCAAAGTGTGCGATCAAGGTCGACTTCAAGAAAGCTTACGATACGGTGGATTGGGCCTTCCTAGAGGCGACCCTCATTGGTTTCGGTTTCCCGATGCAATTCATTAAATTGATGATGGTATGTGTCCAAACCCCAAAATTTTCTATATCAATCAATGGTGAGTTGCATGGTTTCTTCTCAAGTTCAAGAGGACTAAGACAAGGCGATCCCCTCTCTCCATATCTATTTACTTTGGTCATGGAAGTATTCTCTGGGCTTATATCCACTACAACTGCATGTCCTCAGTTTAACTACTATTGGCGATGTAAATCCACGAAGTTGACCCATCTCTTCTTTGCTGATGATGTCTTGCTATTTTGCCAAGCTGATATGGCTTCGGTCTCTTGCTTGAAGTCTGCAATTGACACATTCTCGGAGTGGTCGGGCCTTTTCCCAAACTCCTCTAAGAGTGAGGTATATATTTCAGGTAACTCTAATTCTTCACAAGACATCATTGGTTTTTTGAACTTTAGGGTGGGATCCTTACCTTTTCGATATCTTGGAGTGCCCGTGGTAGCAACTAGACTTGGGAAAGCCGATTGTGTCTCTTTGGTGAACTCCATTACCAAGAGAGTTCAATCTTGGACTCAACGGTTTCTATCATTTGCTGGCCGTCTCCAATTGGTTAAATCTGTCCTCCATGCAATTCAGGTTTATTGGTCCAATATTTTCATCTTACCTGTTTCGGTTCTGGATTGTATTGAGAAGATCATTAGGCAGTTCTTGTGGAAAGGCCCTTCCTTAGGCCCCGGGGGTGCAAAAGTCTCATGGCATGATGTATGCTTCCCAAAAGAAGAGGGAGGACTCGGTATAAGGCGCCTAAAACAAAGCAACAAAGCTTCCATGCTCAAACATATTTGGGCCCTTTTCTCAGACAAAGAATCGCTCTGGTGCATTTGGATACATTCTAATTTCATCAAGAACCGGAGTTTTTGGGAGGTACGTAGACCTACGTTCTGTTCTTGGTCTTGGAAGAAGATCATTGACTTAGGGAAAGAATTCAGACATATGTTTCACTGGCGTGTGGGGGATGGGCTTTCTATTTCCTTATGGTTCGATGCTTGGCATCCAAATGGCCCGCTCAATATGCTGTTTAGTAACCGACAAATTTATCTGTCGGGTTACCCAAGAGATGCCTCACTTGCTGAATTACTAGAGAACCGGGCTCCTAATTCGAATCTTATGGAGACATTGATTGATTGGGGGGGTGACCTCCCTACACCTACTGCCCATCCAGATCGATTTTTGTGGAAAGGTTCAAATTCTGGAAAATTTTCGTCTTCTTCAGCTTGGAAAGCTATAAGACCGAAGAAACCTCGGGTTCACTGGTTCGAATTTATTTGGGATTCATCCATCGCTCCTGCACACCAATTCCTCCTATGGTTGATGACAAAAAGAAGACTCCCTACCCAGGTTTTTCTTCTAACTTATGGTAGAATCACTAATGCTACATGTGCATTTTGCCATCTAAGGCCGGACTCGATTGACCATCTTTTCTTCGGATGCTCCATAACTAAACACTTAGCCCTTTTTTGGTCGCGGAATTGTCTTCTTGATTGGCAAGAGGGTGGCTGGAATACCACCCTTAATTGGGCTATTACTCATATATCCGACAATCAATTTTCCCAAAAGATTGCGAGGTTCGCTCTTGGAGCGGTGTGCCACATCATTTGGAAGTCTAGGAACAACATCTTATTCAGGAACTGCGACAGATTCCTCCCGGCAATGAAGATGCAACTTTTGAAACTTGTCAAGGACTTCGCTAGAACTCAGAAGAATGTCATTGACACTACTAGGAATAGAAGAATTCAACATAATTGGGGCTTGGATGACTCCATTTTTTTGTAAGACTTGTTCTTCCCCTTTTTGTTGGTACCTTATAGTCTTTAAGATTCATGGTATTCCTCCACTTAACTCATTTAGAGTGTAAGTGTAGGCCTGTAGTACCGGTCTCTCCGTTTCTTCTTATCTCCTACTTATGTACATCCTCTAGTTTCTGAGACTCACGATACTCCTTCACTTAGCTCACATGAGTGTAAGTGTAGGTTTGTAGTATCGGTTTCTCCATATCATGTACTTTTGGCTCTAAAGATCAATATACTTTTACCCTACCAAAAAAAAAAAAAAACTTAGTTGGATTGGTCCAACAGGAGACGAACTCCTTAGATTGGACCAACAGAGGACGAACTCCCTTAGATTGGACCAACAGGAGACGAACCGCTTAGATTTGACCAAGAGGAGACGAACTCCTTAGATTGGACCAAGAGAGGATGAACTCCCTCAGATTGGACCAACCGGAGACGAACTCCTAGATTGGACCGGAGAGGACGAACTCCCTTAGAATGGACCAACAGGAGACGAACTCCTTAGATTGGACGAACTCCCTTAGATTGGACAAACAGGAGACGATCTCCTTATATTGTACCAAGAGAGGACGAACTCCCCTAGATTGGACCAATGGGAGACGAAATCCTTAGATTGAACCAAGAGGAGACGAACTCCTTAGATTGGACCAAGAGAGGACGAACTCCCGCAGATTGGACCAATCAGCGACGAACTCCTTAGATTGGACCAAGAGAGGACGAACTCCCCTAGATTGATCCAACAGGAGACGAACTACTTAGATTGGACCAAGAGGAGACGAACTCCTTAGATTGGACTAGGAGAGGACGAACTCCTTTAGATTGGACCAACAGGAGACGAACTCCTTGGATTGGACCATGAGAGGACGAATTCCCGTAGATTGGTCCAAGAGCAGACGAACTCCTTAGATTGGACGAACAGGAGACGAACTCCTTAGATTGGGCCAAGAGGAGACGAAATCCTTAGATTAGACAAAGAGAGGACGTAGACCCTTAGATTGGTCCAAGAGGAGACGAACTATTTAGATTGGACCAAGAGAGGACGAACTCCTTTAGATTGGACTAACATGAGACGAACACCTTAGATTGCACCAACAGAGGACGAACCCCCTTAGATTGGACCAATAGGTAACAAACTCCTTAGATTGGACGAAGAAGTGACGAACACCATAGATTGGACGAAGAGAGGAGGAACTCCCTTTGATTGGACCAAGAGGAGACAAGCTCCTTAGTTTGGACCAAGAGAGGACGAACTCGGTTGGATTGGACAAACCGGAGACGAACTCCTTAGATTAGACCAATAAGTGACGAACTACCAAAAGGAGGCGAACTCCTTAGATTGGACCAAGAGGAGACGAACTCCTTAGATTGGACCAACAAAGGACGAACTCCCTTAGATTGGACGAACAGGAGACGAACTCCTTAGATTGGACAGGAGGACACGAACTCCTAAGATTGGACCAAGAGAGTACGAACTCCCTCAGATTTGACCAAGAAAGGACGAACCCCATTAGATTGCACCAACTTGAGACGAACTCCTTAGATTGGGCCAAGGGAGGACGAACTCCTTATATTGGACCCACAGGAGACAAACTCCTTAGATTAGACCAAGAAAGGATGAACTCCCTTAGATTGCACCAACAGGAGACGAACTCCTTAGATTGGACCAAGAGAGGAAGAACTCCCTTCGATTGGACGAAAAGGAGACGAACTCCTTAGATTGGACCAAGAGGAGACGAACTCCTTAGATTGGACCGAGAGATGACGAATTCCCTCAGATTGGACCAATAGCAAACGAACTCCTTAGATTGGACTCAGAGAGGACGAACTCCCTTAGATTGGACCAACAGGAGACGAACTCCTTAGATTGGACCAAGAGAGGACGAACTCCCCTAGATTGACAACAGATCAACGAACTGCGTCGATTGGACCACGAGGAGACGACCCTTAGGATTGGACTAGGAATAGGACGGACTCTCTTAGATTGGACCAAAAGGAGACAACTCCTTAGATTGGACCAAGAGGAGACGATCTTCCGTAGATGGGACCAAGAGTGCCGAACCCCTTAGTTGGCGAACATGAGACGACTCCTTAGATTGGAACCAAGAGGAGACGACTCTTAGAATTAGACAAGAGAGTACTAACTTCCGTTAGATGGTCCAGCTAGACATCTTAGATTGGACCAAGAGAGGACCAACTCCCTTAGATTGGTCCAAGTGGAGACGAACTCGTTAGATTGGACCAAGAGAGGACGAAATCCATTAGATTCGACCAAGTGTACACGAACTCCTTAGATTGGACCAAGAGAGGACGAACTCCCTTTAATTGGACCAAGAGGAGACAAGCTCCTTAGATTGGACCAAGAGAAGACGAACTCGATTGGATTGGACTAATAGGAGACGAACTCCTTATATTGGACCAAGAGGTGACGAACTACCAAAAGGAGGCGAACTCCTTAGATTGGACGAACAGGAGACGAACTCCTTAGATTGGACAGGAGGACATGAACTCGTAAGATTGGACCAAGAGATGACGAACTCCCTCAGATTTGACCAACAGGAGATGAACTCCTTAGATTGGACCAAGAGGAGACAAACTCCCTTAGATTGGTGCAAGAGGAGACGAACTCTTTAGATTGGACCAAGAGAGGACGAACTCCCGTGGATTGGACCAAGAGGTGACGAACTCCCTTAGATTGGACGAACAGGAGACGAACTCCTTAGATTGGACCAACAGGAGACGAACTCCTTAGATTGGACCGAGAGAGGACGAACTCCCTGAGATTGGACCCACAGGAGACGAACTCCATAGATTGGACCAAGAGAGGACGAACTCCCTAAGATTGAACCAATCGGAGACGAACTCCTTAGATTGGACTTGGAGAGGACGAACTCCCTTAGATTGGACCAACAGGAGACGAACTCCTTAGATTGGACCATGTGAGGACGAACTCCTTTAGATTGGACTAACAGGAGACGAACTCCATTGATTGGACCAAGAGAGGACGAACTCCCTTAGATTGGACCAATAGGTATCAAACACCTTAGATTGGACGAAGGGTTACTAACACCATATAAATTTGGAACGAAGAGAGGACGAACTCCCTTTGACTTGTGACCAAGAGGAGCCCACCGACCCTCCTTAGATTAGACCTAAGAGAGTCTCAACTCGTTTGGATTGGAACCACAGAGACGAACTCCTTAGATTTGACCCAGAGGTGACGACGTACCCAAAGGAGGCGAACCATCCTTAGATTGGAACCCAAGAGGAGACGAACTCCTTAGATTGGACCAAGAGAGGACGAACTCCCTTCGATTGGAACAACAGGAGACGATCTCCTTAGATTGGACCAAGAGGACACAAACTCCTAAGATTGGAACAAAAGAGGACGAACTCCCTCATATTGGACCAACAAGAGACGACCTCCTCAGATTGGACCAAGAGAGGACGAACTCCGTTAGATTGCCCCAACAGGAGACGAACTCCTAAGATTGGACCAAGAGAGGACGAACTCCCTTAGATTGGACCAACAGGAGATGAACTCCTCAGATTGGACCCACGAAAGGATGAACTGCCTTATAGTGGCACCAACAGGAGACGAACTCCCTTAATTGCCAACGTGAGACGAACTCCTTGGATTGGGCCAAGAGAGGACGAACTCCTTAGATTGGACCGAGAGAGGACGAACTCCCTCAGATTGGACCAATAGGAGACGAACTCTTTAGATTGGACCGAGAGAGGATTAACTCCCTTAGATTGGACCAACAGGAGACGAACTCCTTAGATTGGACCAAGAGGAGACGAACTCCTTATATTGGACCAAGAGAGGACAAACTCCCCTAGATTGGACCAACAGGAGACAAACTACTTGGATTGGACGAAGTGGACGAACTCCCTTAGATTGGACCAACAGGAGACGAACTCCTTAGATTATACTTAGAGAGTACGAACTCCCTTAGATTGGATCAACAGGAGAAGAACTCCTTAGATTGGACCAAGAGAGGACGAACTCCCTTAGATTGGACGAACAAGAGACGAACTACTTAGATTGGACCAAGAGGAAATGAACTCCTTAGATTCGACAGAGAGAGGACAAACTACCTCAGATTGGACCAATATGAGACGAACTCCTTAGATTGGACCGAGAGAGGACAAACTCCCTTTGATTGGACCAAGAGGAGACCAACTCCTTAGATTAGACCAAGAGAGGACGAACTCCCTTTGATTGGATCAACAGGAGACGAACTTCTTAGATTAGACCAAGAGAGGACGAACTCCCTTAGATTGGACCAAGAGGAGACGAACTCCTTAGATTGGACCAAGAGAGAACGTACTTTCTAAGATTGCACCAACAGAAGACGAACTCCTTAGATTGGACCAAGAGAGGACGAACTCCCTCAGATTGGACCAAGAGGTAACTATCTCCTTAGATTTGACCGACAGAGGACGAACTCCCTTAAATTGGACCATGAGGAGACGAACTCCTTAGATTGGACCAACAGGATACGAACTCCTTAGCTTGGACCATGAGAGGACGAACTCCCTTAGATTGGACCAACTTGAGACGACCTCCTTAGATTGGCGAAGAGAGGACGAACTCCTTAGATTGGACCAAGAGAGGACGAACACCCTGAGATTGAACCAACAGGAGACGAACTCCTTAGATTGGACCAAGAAAGGATGAACTCCCTTAGATTGGACGAACTGGAGACGAACTCCTTAGATTGGACCAAGAGGAGACGAACTCCTTATATTGGATCGAGAGAGGACGAACACCCTTAGATTGGACCAACAGGAGACGAACCCCTTAGATTGGACCAAGAGAGGACGAACTCCTTTAGATTGGAGCAACAGGAGACGAACCCCTTAGATTGGACAAGAGAGGACCAACTTTCCTAGATTGGACCAACAGGAGACGAATTCCTTAGATTGGACCAAGATGAGACGAACTCCTTAGATTGGACCAAGAGAGGATGAACTCCCTTAGATTGGATCAAGAGAGGACGAACTCCATAGATTAGACCAAGAGAGGACGAACTCCCTGAGATTGGACGAACAGGAGACGAACTCCTTAGATTGGACCAAGAGGAGACGAACTCCTTAGATTGGACCAAGAGAGGACGAACTCCCTTGGATTGGACGAACAGGAGACCAACTCCTTAGATTGGACGAAGAGAGGACGAACTCCCTTAGATTGGATCAACAGGAGACCAACACCATAGATTGGGCGAAGAGAGGACAAACTCCCTTAGATTGGACCAACTGGAGACGATCTCCTTAGATTGTACCAAGAGAGGACGAACTCCCTCAGATTGGACCAAGAGGAGACGAACTCCTTAGATTGGACCAAGAGAGTACCAACTCCCTTAGATTG
>JAGKPW010000919.1:0-16723 GCA_019926035.1 Melaleuca alternifolia
TCCCCTCTTGCTCCAATCTAAGGAGTTTTTTTTTTTGGGTAAAGAACGCACTCCAATCTAAGGAGTTCGTCTCCTCTTTGTACAATCTATGTGAGTTCGTCTCCTCTTGGTCCAATCTAAGGAGTTCGTCTCCTCTTTGTCCTATATGAGGGAGTTCGTCTCCTCTTGGTCTAATCTAAGGAGTTCGTCACCAGTTGGCCCAATGTAAGGAGTTCGTCTCCCCTTTGTCCAATCTAAGTGAGTTCGTCTCCTCTTGGTCCAATCTAAGGAGCTTGTCTCCTGTTTGTCCAATCTAAGGTAGTTCGTCCCGTCTTGGTCCAATCTAAGGAGTTCGTCTTCTCTGTTGTCCTATATGAGGGAGTTCGTCTCCTCTTGGTCTAATCTAAGGGAGTCCGTCTCGTCTTGGACCAATCTAAGGAGTTCGTCTCCTCTTTGTCCATTCTAAGTGAATTCGTCTCCTCTTGGTCCAACCTAAGGAGTTCGTCTCTTCTTTGTCCAATATAAGGGAGTTCGTCTCCTCTTGGTCCAATCTAAGGAGTTCGTCCCCTCTTGGACTAATCTAAGGAGGTCGACTCCCCTTTGTGCAATCTAAGTGAGTTCGTCTCCTCTTGGTCCAATCTAGGGGAGTTCGTCGCCTCTTGGTCCAATCTAATGAGTTCGTCACCTCTTTGTCCAATCGAAGTGAGTTCGCCTCCTCTTGGTCCAATCTAAGGAGTTTGTCTCCTGTTTGTCCAATCCAAGGTAGTTCGTCCCGTCTTGGTCCAATCTAAGGAGTTCGTCTTCTCTGTTGTCCTATATGAGGGAGTTCGTCTCCTCTTGGTCTAATCTAAGGGAGTCCGTCTCGTCTTGGACCAATCTAAGGAGTTCGTCTCCTCTTTGTCCATTCTAAGTGAATTCGTCTCCTCTTGGTCCAACCTAAGGAGTTCGTCTCTTCTTTGTCCAATATAAGGGAGTTCGTCTCCTCTTGGTCCAATCTAAGGAGTTCGTCCCCTCTTGGACTAATCTAAGAAGTTCGACTCCCCTTTGTGCAATCTAAGTGAGTTCGTCTCCTCTTGGTCCAATCTAGGGGAGTTCGTCGCCTCTTGGTCCAATCTAATGAGTTCGTCACCTCTTTGTCCAATCGAAGTGAGTTCGTCTCCTCTTGGTCCAATCTAATGGAGTTCGTCGCCTCTTGGTCCAATCTAAAGTATTCGTCTCCTCCTTCGCCAATTTAAGTGAGTTCGTCTCCTCTTGGTCCAATCTAAGGAGTTTGTCTCCTGTTTGACCAATCTAAGGAGTTCGTCTCCGCTTTGTCCAATCTAAGTGAGTTCGTCTCCTCTTGGTTCAATTTAAGGAGTTCGCCTCCTTTTCGTCCAATCTGAGGAGTTCGTCTTCCCTTTGTCCAATATGAGGTAGTTCGTCTCCTCTTTGTCCAATCTAAGGAGTTCGTCCTCTCTTGCTCCAATATAAGGAGTTCGTCTCTTCTTGGTCCAATCTAATGACTTCGTATCCTCTTTGTCCAATCGACGTGAGTTCGTCTCCTCTTTGTCCAATCTAAGGAGTTCGTCTCCTCTTTGTCCTAAATGAGGGAGTTCGTTTCCTCTTCATCCAATCTAAGGAGTTCGTCCCCTCTTGCTCCAATCTAAGGAGTTTTTTTTTTTGGGTTAAGAACGCACTCCAATCTAAGGAGTTCGTCTCCTCTTTGTACAATCTATGTGAGTTCGTCTCCTCTTGGTCCAATCTAAGGAGTTCGTCTCCTCTTTGTCCTATATAAGGGAGTTCGTGTCCTCTCGGTCAAATCTAAGGAGTTCCTCACCTCTTGGACAAATCTAAGGAGTTCGTCTCCCGTTTGTCCAATCTAAATGAGTTCGTATCCTCTTGGTCCAATCTAAGGAGTTTGTCTCCTGTTTATCTAATCTAAGGTAGTTCGTCCCGTCTTGGTCCAATCTAAGGAGTTCGTCTTCTCTGTTGTCCTATATGAGGGAGTTCGTCTCCTCTTGGGCCAATCTAAGGATTTCGACTCATCTTTGTCCAATCTGAGGAGTTCGTCTCCTCGTTGTCCAATCGAAGTGAGTTCGTCTCCTCTTGGTCTAATGTAAGGGAGTTCGTCTCCTCTTGGACTAATCAAAGGAGTTCGTCTCCTCTTTGTCCATTCTAAGTGAGTTCATCTCCTCTTGGTCCAACCTAAGGAGTTCGTCTCCTCTTTGTCCTATATAAGGGAGTCCGTCGCCTCTTGGTCCAATCTAAAGTATTCGTCTCCTCCTTCGCCAATCTAAGTGAGTTCGTCTCCTCTTGGTCCAATCTAAGGAGTTTGTCTCCTGTTTGACCAATCTAAGGAGTTCGTCTCCTCTTTGTCCAATCTAAGTGAGTTCGTCTACTCTAGGTTCATTTTAAGGAGTTCGTCTCCTCTTCGTCTAATCTGAGGAGTTCGTCTTCCCTTTGTCCAATATGAGGTAGTTCGTCTCCTCTTCGTCCAATCTAAGGAGTTCGTCCTCTCTTGCTCCAATCTATGGAGTTCGACTCTTCTTGGTCCAATCTAATGAGTTCGTCTCCTCTTTGTCCAATCGACGTGAGTTCGTCTCCTCTTGGTCCAATCTAAGGAGTTCGTCTCCTCTTTTGTCCTAAATGAGGGAGTTCGTTTCATCTTCGTCCAATCTAAGGAGTTCGTCCCCTCTTGCTCCATTCTAAGGATTTTTTTTTTTGGGTAAAGAACGCACTCCAATCTAAGGAGTTCGTCTCCTCTTTGTACAATCTATGTGAGTTCGTCTCCTCTTGGTCCAATCTAAGGAGTTCGTCTCCTCTTTGTCCTATATAAGGGAGTTCGTCTCCTCTTGGTCAAATGTAAGGAGTTCGTCACCACTTGAACCAATCTAAGGAGTTCGTCTCCCCTTTGTCCAATCTAAGTGAGTTCGTCTCCTCTTGGTCCAATCTAAGGAGTTCGTCTCCTCTTTGTCCTATATAAGGGAGTTCGTCGCCTCTTGGTCCAATCTAATGTATTCGTCTCCTCCTTCGCCAATCTAAGTGAGTTCGTCTCCCCTTGGTCCAATCTAAGGAGTTTGTCTCCTGTTTAACCAATCTAAGGAGTTCGTCTCCTCTTTGTCCAATCTAAGTGAGTTCGTCTCCTCTTGGTTCAATTTAAGGAGTTCGTCTCCTCTTCGCCAAACATGAGAGTTCGTCTTCCCTTTTTCCAATATGAGTAGTTCGTCTCCTCTTCGTCGCAATCTAAGGAGTTCGTCCTCTTCTTTGCTACAATATAAGGAGTTTCGTCTCTTCTTGGACCAATTCTAGTGAGTTTCGTATCCTCTTGTCCAATCGCGTGAGTTCGTCTCCTCTTGGTCCACCAAGGAGGTTCGGGGTCTCCTCGTCCTAAATGAGGGAGTGTTCGTTTTCCTTTTCAGTCCAATCCTAAGGAGTTCGTCCCTCTTGCCCAATCTAAGGAGTTTTTTTTTTTGGGTAAAGAACGCACTCCAATCTAAGGAGTTCGTCTCCTCTTTGTACAATCTATGTGAGTTCGTCTCCTCTTGGTCCAATCTAAGGAGTTCGTCTCCTCTTTGTCCTATATAAGGGAGTTCGTCTCCTCTCGGTCAAATCTAAGGAGTTCGTCACCTCTTGGACCAATCTAAGGAGTTCGTCTCCCCTTTGTCCAATCTAAGTGAGTTTGTATCCTCTTGGTCCAATCTAAAGAGTTTCTCTCCTGTTTGTCCAATCTAAGGTAGTTCGTCCCGTCTTGGTCCAATCTAAGGAGTTCGTCTTCTCTGTTGTCCTATATGAGGGAGTTCGTCTCCTCTTGGGCCAATCTAAGGAGTTCGACTCATCTTTGTCCAATCTGAGGAGTTCGTCTCCTCGTTGTCCAATCGAAGTGAGTTCGTCTCCTCGTTGTCCAATCGAAGTGAGTTCGTCTCCTCTTGGTCTAATGTAAGGGAGTTCGTCTCCTCTTGGACCAATCTAAGGAGTTCGTCTCCTCTTTGTCCATTCTAAGTGAGTTCGTCTCCTCTTGGTCCAACCTAAGGAGTTCGTCTCCTCTTTGTCCTATATAAGGGAGTTCGTTTCCTCTTGGTCCAATCTAAGGAGTTCCTCCCCTCTTGGACTAATCTAAGGAGTTCGACTCCCCTTTGTCCAATCTAAGTGAGTTCGTCTCCTCTTGGTCCAATCTAAGGGAGTTCGTCGCCTATTGGTCCAATCTAATGAGTTCGTCTCCTCTTTGTCAATCGAGTGAGTTCGTCTCCTCTTGGTTCAATCTAAGGGAGTTCGTCGCCTCTTCGTCCAATCTAAAGTATTCGTCTCCTCCTTCGTCAATCTAAGTGAGTTCGTCTCCTCTTGGTCCAATCTAAGGAGTTTGTCTCCTGTTTGACCAATCTAAGGAGTTCGTCTCCTCTTTGTCCAATCTAAGTCAGTTCGTCTCCTATTGGTTCAATTTAAGGATTTCGTCTCCTCTTCGTCCAATCTGAGGAGTTCGTCTTCCCTTTGTCCAATATGAGGTAGTTCGTCTCCTCTTCGTCCAATCTAAGGAGTTCGTCCTCTCTTGCTCCAATCTATGGAGTTCGACTCTTCTTGGTCCAATCTAATGAGTTCGTCTCCTCTTTGTCCAATCGACGTGAGTTCGTCTCCTCTTGGTCCAATCTAAGGAGTTCGTCTCCTCTTTTGTCCTAAATGAGGGAGTTCGTTTCATCTTCGTCCAATCTAAGGAGTTCGTCCCCTCTTGCTCCATTCTAAGGATTTTTTTTTTTGGGTAAAGAACGCACTCCAATCTAAGGAGTTCGTCTCCTCTTTGTACAATCTATGTGAGTTCGTCTCCTCTTGGTCCAATCTAAGGAGTTCGTCTCCTCTTTGTCCTATATAAGGGAGTCCGTCTCCTCTTGGTCAAATGTAAGGAGTTCGTCACCACTTGGACCAATCTAAGGAGTTCGTCTCCCCTTTGTCCAATCTAAGTGAGTTCGTCTCCTCTTGGTCCTCAATCTAAGGAGTTTTCGTCTCCTCTTTGTCCTATATAAAGGGCGTTCGTCGCCCTCTGGTCCAAAATCTAAAGTATTTCGTCTCCCTCCTCCTTCGCCAACTAAGTGAGTTCGTCTCCTCTTGGTCCAATCTAAGGAGTTTGTCTCCTGTTTGACCAATCTAAGGAGTTCGTCTCCTCTTTGTCCAATCTTAGTGAGTTCGTCTCCTCTTGGTTCAATTTAAGGAGTTCGTCTCCTCTTCGTCCAAACTGAGGAGTTCGTCTTCCCTTTGTCCAATATGAGGTAGTTCGTCTCCTCTTCGTCCAATCTAAGGAGTTCGTCCTCTCTTGCTCCAATATAAGGAGTTCGTCTCTTCTTGGTCCAATCTAATGAGTTCGTCTCCTCGTTGTCCAATCGAAGTGAGTTCGTCTCCTCTTGGTCTAATGTAAGGGAGTTCGTCTCCTCTTGGACTAATCAAAGGAGTTCGTCTCCTCTTTGTCCATTCTAAGTGAGTTCATCTCCTCTTGGTCCAACCTAAGGAGTTCGTCTCCTCTTTGTCCCTATTAATGTAGTTCGTCTCCTCTTGGTCCATCTAAAGGAGTTCCTCCCCGCTTGACTAATCGAAGGAGTTGTGTCCACCCAAAAAAAAAACTCCCCTTTGTCAAGCTAGTGAGTTTTCGTCTCATCCATCCTCTTGGTCCAATCTAAGTGAGTTCGTCGCCTCTTGGTCCAATCTAATGAGTTCTTCTCCTCTTTGTCCAATCGAAGTGAGTTCGTCTCCTCTTGGTCCAATCTAAGGGAGTTCGTCGCCTCTTCGTCCAATCTAAAGTATTCGTCTCCTCCTTCGTCAATCTAAGTGAGTTCGTCTCCTCTTGGTCCAATCTAAGGCGTTTGTCTCCTGTTTGACCAATCCAAGGAGTTCGTCTCCTCTTTGTCCAATCTAAGTGAGTTCGTCTCCTATTGGTTCAATTTAAGGAGTTCGTCTCCTCTTCGTCTAATCTGAGGAGTTCGTCTTCCCTTTGTCCAATATGAGGTAGTTCGTCTCCTCTTCGTCCAATCTATGGAGTTCAAACCACTCTGGACCTCCAATCTAAGGGGTTAGTCTCTCTTGGTCAATCTAAGAGTTCGTTCTCCTCTTTTTCCAATCGCCGTGAGTTCGTCTCCTCTTGGTCCCACTTAGGAGTTCTATCTTTGTCCTAAATGAGGGAGTTCGTTTCCTCTTCGTCCAATCTAAGGAGTTCGTCCCCTGATGCTCCATTCTAAGGATTTTTTTTTTGTGTAAAGAACACACTCCAATCTAAGGAGTTCGTCTCCTCTTTGTACAATCTATGTGAGTTCGTCTCCTCTTGGTCCAATCTAAGGAGTTCGTCTCCTCTTTGTCCTATATAAGGGAGTTCGTCTCCTCTTGGTCAAATCTAAGGAGTTCGTCACCACTTGGACCAATCTAAGGAGTTCGTCTCCCCTTTGTCCAATCTAAGTGAGTTCGTCTCCTCTTGGTCCAATCTAAGGAGTTTGTCTCCTGTTTGTCCAATCTAAGGTAGTTCATCCCGTCTTGGTCCAATCTAAGGAGTTCGTCTTCTCTGTTGTCCTATATGAGGGAGTTCGTCTCCTCTTAGGCCAATCTAAGGAGTTCGACTCATCTTTGTCCAATCTGAGGAGTTCGTCTCCTCGTTGTCCAATCGAAATGAGTTCGTCCCCTCTTGGTGTAATCTAAGGGAGTTCGTCTCGTCTTGGACCAATCTAAGGAGTTCGTCTCCTCTTTGTCCATTCTAAGTGAGTTCATCTCCTCTTGGTCCAACCTAAGGAGTTCGTCTCCTCTTTGTCCTATATAAGGGAGTCCGTCGCCTCTTGGTCCAATCTAAAGTATTCGTCTCCTCCTTCGCCAATCTAAGTGAGTTCGTCTCCTCTTGGTCCAATCTAAGGAGTTTGTCTCCTGTTTGACCAATCTAAGGAGTTCGTCTCCGCTTTGTCCAATCTAAGTGAGTTCGTCTCCTCTTGGTTCAATTTAAGGAGTTCGCCTCCTTTTCGTCCAATCTGAGGAGTTCGTCTTCCCTTTGTCCAATATGAGGTAGTTCGTCTCCTCTTCGTCCAATCTAAGGAGTTCGTCCTCTCTTGCTCCAATCTATGGAGTTCGACTCTTCTTGGTCCAATCTAATGAGTTCGTCTCCTCTTTGTCCAATCGACGTGAGTTCGTCTCCTCTTGGTCCAATCTAAGGAGTTCGTCTCATCTTTGTCCTAAATGAGGGAGTTCGTTTCCTCTTCGTCCAATCTAAGGAGTTCGTCCCCTCTTGCTCCAATCTAAGGAGTTTTTTTTTTTGGGTAAAGAACGCACTCCAATCTAAGGAGTTCGTCTCCTCTTTGTACAATCTATGTGAGTTCGTCTCCTCTTGGTCCAATCTAAGGAGTTCGTCTCCTCTTTGTCCTATCTAAGGGAGTTCGTCTCCTCTTGGTCCAATCTAAGGAGTTCGTCTCCTGTTTGTCCAATCTAAGGGAGTTAGTTCCTCTTGGTCAAAAAGAAGGTTTTCCTACCTCTTGGAAAATCTAAGGAGTTAGTCTCCCCTTGTCCAATCTAATTGAGTTCATATCCTCTTGGCCACCTAGGATGTTCGTCTCCTCTTTGGCTATAATAAGGGGAGCGTGCGTATCTTGTTGCTTTGTTTTTACTCTTGGTCGAATCTAAGGAGTAGTCTCCTGTTTGTCCAATATAAGGAGTTCGTCTCTCTTTGTCCAATCTAGTGAGTTCGTCACCTCTAGGTTCATTTTAAGGAGGCGTCTCCTCTTCGTACAATCTGCGGAGTTCGTTCCCTGTCCAATCTGAGGTAGCATCTCCTTTCGTCCATCTATGGCGTTCGTCCTCTCTGCTCCAATTAAGGAGTTCGTCTCCTCTTGGTCCAATCTAATGAGTTCGTCTCATTTTGGTTCCAACTAAGGGAGTTCGTCGCGGTGTCAAATCTATTGCGTTAGTCTCCTCTGGGTCACAAATCTAAGGGAGTTCGCTGCCTCTTGGTCCAATCTAATGATTTCGTCTCCTCTTTGTCCAATCGAAGTGAGTTCGTCTCGTCTTGGTCCAATCTAAGGGAGTTCGTCGCCTCTTGGTCCAATCTAAAGTATTCGTCTCCTCCTTCTCCAACCTAAGTGAGTTCGTCTCCTCTTGGTCCAATCTAAGGAGTTCGTCTCCTGTTTGTCTAATCTAAGGTAGTTCGTCCCGTCTTGGTCCAATCTAAGGAGTTCGTCTTCTCTGTTGTCCTATATGAGGGAGTTCGTCTCCTCTTGGGCCAATCTAAGGAGTTCGACATATCTTTGTCCAATCTAAGGAGTTCGTTTCCGCGTTGTCCAATCGAAGTTCGTCTCCTCTTGGTCTAATCTAAGGGAGTTCGTCTCCTCTTGGACCAATCTAAGGAGTTCGTTCTCCTCTTTGTCCATTCTAAGTGAGTTCGTACCCTCTTGGTCCAATCTAAGGGAGTTCGTCGCCTCTTGGTCCATTCTAAAGACTTCGTCTCCTCTTTGTCCAATCTAAGTGAGCTCGTCACCTCTTGGTCCAATCTAAGGAGTTCGTCTCCTCTTTGTCCCATCTAAGGAGTTTCGTCTCCTTGTACAAGACGAAGTGACGTTCGTTCATTTGGTAAATCTAGGGAAGTTTGTCGCCTCTTGGTCCAATCTGAAGAATGTCTCCTCCTCTCCAATCTAATGTGAGTTTCGCCTTCCTCTTGGTCCAATCTAGGCGTTTGTCTCAGTTTGTCCAATCTAAAGGGAGTCAGGCCCGTATTGGTCCATATAAGGAGTTGTTTCTCATTATCCTATAGAGAGAGTTCGTCTCTTCTTGACCAATCTAAGGACGTTCGATTCTGTTTGGTCCAATCAAGAGTTGTCTCCGCATTCCAATCTAGTTGGAGTTCGTCTCATCTGTGTCCAATTAAGGAGTTCGTTCTTATTGTCAATATGAGAGCGTCTTCCCTCTGTCCTTATGAGGGAGTTCGTCTCCTGTTGGTCCAATCTAAGGGAGTTCGTCCTCTCGTGGTCCAATCTAAGGAGTAGTATTTTTTTGATACAATCTAATGAGTTCTTCTCCTTTTGGCCCAATCTAAGTGAGTTCGTCACCTCTTGGTCCAATCTAAGGAGTTCGTCTCCTCTTGGACCAATCTAAGGAGTTCGTCTCCTCTTTGTCCATTCTAAGTGAGTTCGTACCCTCTTGGTCCAATCTAAGGGAGTTCGTTGCCTCTTGGTCCATTCTAAAGACTTCGTCTCCTCTTTGTCCAATCTAAGTGAGCTCGTCACCTCTTGGTCCAATCTAAGGAGTTCGTCTCCTCTTTGTCCCATCTAAGGAGTCGCCTCCTCTTTGTCCTATATGAGGGAGTTCGTCTCCTCTTTGTCCAATCTAAGGAGTCGCCTCTCTTGTCCTATATGAGGGAGTTAGTCTCCTCTGCGTCCAATCTAAGGAAGTTCATCCCTGGTGTTTCTCCAATCTAAGGAGTTTTTTTTTTTTGTAAATACTCCATCTAAGGAGTTCGTCTCTTCTTTGTCCAATCTATGTGAGTTCGTCACCTCTTGGACCAATCTGAGGAGTTCGTCTTCTCTTGGTCCAATCTATGTGAGTTCATCTCCTCTTGGACCAATCTACAAAGTTCGTCTCCTCTTGGTCCACTCTAACGAGTTGGTCTCCTGTTTGTCCAATCCAAGTGAGTTCGTCTCGTCTTGGGCCAATCTAAGGAGTTCGTCTCCTCTTTGTCCAATCTAAGGAGTTCATCTCCTCTTTGTTCTTTATGAGGGAGTTCGTCTCCTCTTCGTCCAATCTAAAGAGTTCATCCCCTCTTGCTCCAATCTAAGGAGTTCATCTCCTCTTTGTCCAATCTATGTGAGTTCGTCTCCTCTTTGACCAATCAAGGAGTTTGTCCCCTCTTGCTCCAATCTAAGGAGTTCGTCTCCTTTTTGTCCATTCTAAGTGAGTTCGTCCCCTCTTGGTCCAATCTAAGGGAGTTCGTCACCTCTTGGTCCAATCTAAAGACTTCGTCTCCTCCTTGTCCAATCTAAGGGAGTTCGTCTCCTCTTGGTCCAATCTAAGGAGTTCGTCTCCTCTTGGACGAATCTAAGGAGTTCGTCTCCTCTTTATCCAATCTAAGTGAGTTCGTCCCTTTGGTCAAAATCTAAGGGAGTTCGCAACTCTGGGCCACTCAATGAGGTTCTTCGACTCTTGGTCCAATCTAAGGGAGTTCGTCACCTCTTGGTCCAATCTAATGAGTTCTTCTCCTCTTGGTTAAATCTAAGTGAGTTCGTCACCTCTTGGTCTAATCTAAGGAGTTCGTCTCCTCTTTGACCAATCTAAGGAGTTCGTCTCCTCATGGACCAATCTAAGGAGTTCGTCTCCTCTTTGTCCAATCTAAGGAGTTCATCCCGTCTTGCTCCAATCTAAGGAGTTCGTCTCCTCTTTGTCCAATCAATGTGAGTTCGTCTCCTCTTGGACCAATCTAAGATGTTCGTCTCCTCTTGGTCCACTCTAACGAGTTGGTCTCCTGTTTGTCCAATATAAGTGCGTTCGTCTCCTCTTGGTCCAATCTAAGGAGTTCGTCTCCTCTTGGACCAATCTAACGAGTTCGTCTCCTCTTTTTCCAAATGAGGGAGTTCGTCTCCTTTTCGTCCAATATAAGCAGTTCATCCCTTATTGCTCCAATCTAAGGAGTCTGTCTCCTCTTTGTCCAATCTATATGAGTTCGTTTCCTCTTTGTCCTATATAAAGGAGTTCATCTCCTAGTGGTCTAATCTAAGGAGTTCGTCTGCTCTTTGACCAATCTAAAGAGTTTGTCCACTCTTGGTCCTAAGTAAGGTAGTTCGTCGCCTCTTGGTCCAATCTAAAGAGTTCGTCTCCTCTTTGGAGAATCTAAGGGAGTTCGTCCTCTCTTGGTCCAATCTAAGAGAGTTCGTCCCCTCTTGTACCAATCTAAAGAGTTCATCTCCTCTTTGTCCTATATGAGGGAGTGCGTCTCCTCTTGGTCCAATCTAAGTGAGTTCGTCTCCTCTTGGTCCAATTTAAGGAGTTCGTCTCCTCTATGTCCAATCTGAGGAGTTCGTCTTCCCTTTGTCTTATATGAGGGAGTTCGTCTCCTCTTCGTCCAATCTAAGTGAGTTCGTCTCCTCTTGGTCCAATCTGAGGAGTTCGTCTTCCCTTTGTCCAATCTAAGGAGTTCATCCTCTATTGCTCCAATCTAAGGAGTTCGTCTCCTCTTTGTCCAATCTAATGAGTTCGTCTCCTCTTGGTCCAATCTAAGGGAGTTCGTCGCCCCATGGTCAAATATAATGAGTTCGTCTCCTCTTGGTCCAATCTAAGGGAGTTCGCCGCCTCTTGGTCCAATCTAGTGAGTTCGTCTCCTCTTTGTCCAATCGACGTGAGTTCGTTTCCTCTTGGTCCAATCTTAAGGGAGTTCGTCGCCTCTTGGTCCAATCTAAAGTATTCGTCTCCTCCTTCTCCAATCTAAGTGAGTTCGTCTCCTCTTGGTCCAATCTAAGGAGTTTGTCTCCTGTTTGTCCAAACTAAGGGAGTTCGTCCCGTCTTGGTCCAATCTAAGGAGTTCGTCTTCTCTGTATTCCTATATGAGGGAGTTCGTCTCCTCTTGGGCCAATCTAAGGAGTTCTACTCATCTTTGTCCAATCTAAGGAGTTCGTCCCCTCGTTGTCCAATCGAAGTGAGTTCGTCACCTCTTGGTCTAATCTAAGGGAGTTCGTCTCCTCTTGGACCAATCTAAGGAGTTCGTCTCCTCTTTGTCCATTCTAAGTGAGTTCGTACCCTCTTGGTCCAATCTAAGGGAGTTCGTTGCCTCTTGGTCCATTCTAAAGACTTCGTCTCCTCTTTGTCCAATCTAGTGAGTTCGTCACCTCTTGGTCCTATCTAAGGAGTTCGTCTCCTCTTTGTCCCATCTAAGGAGTCGCCTCCTCTTTGTCCTGCATGAGGGAGTTCGTCTCCTCTTCGTCCAATCTAAGGAGTTCATCCCGTCTTTCTCCAATCTAAGGAGTTCGTCTCTTCTTTGTCCAATCTATGTGAGTTCGTCACCTCTTGGACCAATCTGAGGAGTTCGTCTTCTCTTGGTCCAATCTATGTGAGTTCATCTCCTCTTGGACTAATCTAAAAAGTTCGTCTCCTCTTGGTCCACTCTAACGAGTTGGTCTCCTGTTTGTCCAATCCAAGTGAGTTTGTCTCGTCTTGGGCCAATCTAAGGAGTTCATCTCCTCTTTGTCCAATCTAAGGAGTTCATCTCCTCTTTGTCCTTTATGAGGGAGTTCGTCTCCTCTTCGTACAATCTAAAGAGTTCATCCCCTTTTGCTCCAATCTAAGGAGTTCGTCTCCTCTTTGTCCAATCTATGTGAGTTCGTCTCCTCTTTGACCAATCAAGGAGTTTGTCCCCTCTTGCTCCAATCTAAGGAGTTCGTCTCCTTTTTGTCCATTCTAAGTGAGTTCGTCCCCTCTTGGTCCAATCTAAGGGAGTTCGTCACCTCTTGGTCCAATCTAAAGACTTCGTCTCCTCCTTGTCCAATCTAAGTGAGTTGGTTACCTCTTGGTCCAATCTAAGGAGTTCATCACCTCTTGCTCCAATCTAAGGAGTTCGTCTCCTCTTTGTCCAATCTAAGAAGTTCGTCTCCTCTTGGTCCACTCTAACGAGTTGGTCTCCTGTTTGTCCAATCTAAATGAGTTTGTCTCCTCTTGGTCCAATCTAAGGAGTTCGTCTCCTCTTGGAACAATCTAAGGAGTTCGTCTCCTCTTTGTCCATTCTAAGTGAGTTCGACCCCTCTTGGTCCAATCTAAGGGAGTTCGTCGCCTCTTGGTCCAATCTAAAGAATTCACCTCCTCTTTGTCCTATATAAGGGAGTTCGTCTCCTCATGGTCCAATCTAAGGAGTTTGTCTCCTCTTTGACTAATCTAGGGTGTTCGTCTCCTCTTTGTCCATTCTAAGTGAGTTTGTCCCCTCTTGGTCCAATCTAAGGGAGTTCGTCACCTCTTGGTCCAATCTAATGAGTTCTTCTACTCTTGGTCAAATCTAAGTGAGTTCGTCACCTCTTGGTCTAATCTAAGGAGTTCGTCTCCTCTTTGACCAATCTAAGGAGTTCGTCTCCTCGTTGACCAATCTAAGGAGTTCGTCTCCTCTTTGTCCATCTAAGGAGTTCATCCCGTCTTGCTCCAATCTAAGGAGTTCGTCTCCTCTTTGTCCAATCAATGTGAGTTCGTCTCCTCTTGGACCAATCTAAGATGTTCGTCTCCTCTTGGTCCACTCTAACGAGTTGGTCTCCTGTTTGTCCAATATAAGTGCGTTCGTCTCCTTTTGGTCCAATCTAAGGAGTTCGTCCCCTCTTGTACCAATCTAAAGAGTTCATCTCCTCTTTGTCCTATATGAGGGAGTGCGTCTCCTCTTGGTCCAATCTAAGGAGTTCGTCCCCTCTTGCTCCAATGTAAAGAGTTCGTCTCCTCTTGGTCCAATATAAGTGAGTTCGTCCCCTCTTGGTCCTATGTATGGTAGTTCGTCACCTCTTGGTCCAATCTAAAGAGTTCATCTCCTCTTTGTCGAATCTAAGGGAGTTCATCCTCTCTTGGTCCAACCAAAGGAGTTCGTGTTCTGTTTGTCCAATCTAAGGGAGTTCGTCAAGTCTTGGTCCAATCTAAGGAGTTCGACTCCCCTTTGTCCTATCTAAGTGACTTCATCCCATCTTGGTCCAATCTAAGGGAGTTCGTCGCCTCTTCTTCCAATCTAATGAGTTTGCCTCCTCTTGGTCCAATCTAAGGGAGTTCATCTCCTCTTGGTCCAATGTAATGAGTTCTTCTCCTCTTTGTCCAAGCGAAGTGAGGTTCGTCCTCCACTTTGTCCCATCTAAGGAGTTCGTCGTCTCTTGTCCCAATCTATGGGAGTTCGTCCTCTCTTGGTCCAATTTAAGGTAGTTCGTCTCCTCTTGGTCCAATCTAAGGAGTTCGTCACTTTTTTGTCCATTCTAACGGAGTTCACCTCCTCCTGGTCCAATCTAAGGAGTTTGTCGCCTCTTGGTCCAATCTCATATAGTTCGTCCTTTCTTGGTCCAATCTAAGGATTTATCTCTTGTTTGTCCAAACTAAGGAGTTCGTCGCCTCTTGCAATCTAATAGTTCTGCTCCTCTTGGGTCCAATCCAAAGTTAGTTCGTCTCCTCTTCGTCCAATCTAAGGGATTTGCGGCCTATTGGTCTAATCTGAGGAGTTCGTCTCTTCGTGGTCCAATCTAAGTAGTTCGTCTCCTCTTAGTCCAATCTAAGGGAGTTCGTCCCCTCTTGGTCCAATCTAAAGGAGTTCGTCTCCTCTTGGTCCACTCTTAGGAGTTCGTCACCTCGGCGTCCAATCTAAGGACTTCGTCTCCTCTTGGTCCAATCTAAGGGAGTTTGTCGCCTCTTGGTCCAATCTGAAGAATTCGTCTCCTCCTTCTCCAATCTAAGTGAGTTTGTATCCTCTTGGTCCAATCTAAGGAGTTTGTCTCCTGTTTGTCCAAACAAAGGGAGTTCGTCGCCTCTTGGTCCAATCTAATGAGTTCTTCTCCTATTGATCCAATCAAAGTTAGTTCGTCTCCTCTTCGTCCAATCTAAGGGATTTGCGGCCTATTGGTCTAATCTGAGGAGTTCGTCTCTTCGTGGTCCAATCTAAGTAGTTCGTCTCCTCTTGGTCCCATCTCGAGTGCGTCCCCTCTTGTCTCCAATCTAAAGGGGTTTCGTCTCCTCTTGGTCCATTCTTATGGATTTGTCACCCTCGCGTCCAATCTAGGACTACTTTCGTCTCCTCTTTGTCCAATCAAAGGAGGTCGCGTCTTCCTCTCGGCTAATCTAAAGTAGTTTTGTCCTCTCTTGGCCAATCTAGGAGTTCGTCTCACATGGACAATCGAAAGGAGTTCATCTCCTCTTTGTCCAATCTAATGGAGTTCGGCTCCTCTTGGTCCAATCTATGGAGTTCGTCTCCTCTTTGTCCATTCTAAGGGAGTTTCGTCTCCTCTGATCCAAATCTAATAGTTCGTCTCCCTTCTTGTCCAACTAGGGAGTTGTCCCATCTTGGGTCCCTCTAAGGAGTTCGTTCCTCCGCTCTGTCCAATCCTAGGGAGTTTCTCCACTGCTTGGTCCAATCTAAATGAGTTCGTCACCTCTTTGTCCAATCTAAGTGAGTTCGTCACGTCTTGGTCCATTCTAAGGGAGTTCGTCTCCTCTTGGTCCAATCTAAGGGAGTTCGTCTCATCCTGGTCCAATCTAAGGGAGTTCGTCTCCTTTTGGTCCAATTTAAGGGGTTTGTCTCCTGTTTGTCCAATCTAGGTAGTTCGTCCCTGCTTGGTCGAATCTAAGAGTTCGTCTTCTCTTTGTCCTATATCGAGAGTTCGTCTTCCTCTTGGAACCAATCTAAGGAGTTCTGACTCCCCTTTGTCCAATCTAAGGATTCGTCTCCTCTTTGTCCATCGAAGTGAGTTCGTCTCCTCTTGGTCCAATATAAGGGAGTTTGTCGCCTCTTGGTCCAATCTGAAGAATTCGTCACCTCCTTCCCCAATCTAAGTGAGTTCGTCTCCTCTTGGTCCAATCTAAGGAGTTTGTTTCCTGTTTGTCCAAACTAAGGGAGTTCGTCCCGTCTTGGTCCAATCTATGGAGTTCGTCTTCTCTTTGTCCTGTATGAGAGAGTTCGTCTCCTCTTGGACCAATCTAAGGAGTCTGATTCCTGTTTGTCCAATGTAAGGGGTTCGTCTCCTCTTTGTCCAATCTAAGTGAGTTCGTCTCCTCATGGTCCAATTTAAGGAGTTCGTCTCCTCTTTGTCCAATCTGAGGAGTTCGTCTTCCCTTTGTCCTATATGAGGGAGTTCGTCTCCTCTTCGTCCAATCTAAGGAGTTCATCCTCTATTGCTCCAATATAAGGAGTTCGTCTCCTCTTGGTCCAATCTAATGAGTTCGTCTCCTCTTGGTCCAATCTAAGGGAGTTCGTCACCCCATGGTCAAATATAATGAGTTCGTCTCCTCTTGGTCCAATCTAAGGGAGTTCGCCGCCTCTTGGTGCAATCTAATGAGTTAGTCTCCTCTTTGTCCAATCGATGTGAGTTCGTCTCCTCTTGGTCCAATCTAAGGCAGTTCGTCGCCTCTTGGTCCAATCTCAAGTATTCGTCTCCTCCTTCTCCAATCTAAGTGAGTTCGTCTCCTCTTGCTCCAATCTAAGGAGATTCTCTCCTCTTTGTCCAATCTAAGCGAGTTCGTCCCGTCTTGGTCCAATCTAAGGAGTTCGTCTTCTCTGTTGTCCTATATGAGGGAGTTCGTCTCCTCTTGGGCCAATCTAAGGAGTTCTACTCATCTTTGTCCAATCTAAGGAGTTCGTCTCCTCGTTGTCCAATCGAAGTGAGTTCGTCACCTCTTGGTCTAATCTAAGGAAGTTCGTCTCCTCTTGGACCAATCTAAGGAGTTCGTCTCCTCTTTGTCCATTCTAAGTGAGTTCGTACCCTCTTGGTCCAATCTAAGGGAGTTCGTTGCCTCTTGGTCCATTCTAAAGACTTCGTCTCCTCTTTGTCCAATCTAGTGAGTTCGTCACCTCTTGGTCCTATCTAAGGAGTTCGTCTCCTCTTTGTCCCATCTAAGGAGTTGCCTCCTCTTTGTCCTATATGAGGGAGTTCGTCTCCTCTTCGTCCAATCTAAGGAGTTCATCCCGTCTTTCTCCAATCTAAGGAGTTCGTCTCTTCTTTGTCCAATCTATGTGAGTTCGTCACCTCTTGGACCAATCTGAGGAGTTCGTCTTCTCTTGGTCCAATCTATGTTAGTTCATCTCCTCTTGGACCAATCTAAAAAGTTCGTCTCCTCTTGG
>JAGKPW010000922.1:0-10879 GCA_019926035.1 Melaleuca alternifolia
AATCTATGGAGTTCGTCTCATGTTGGTACATTCTAAGGAAGTTCGTTCTCTCTTGGTCCTATCTGAGGAGTTCGTCTCTTGTTGGTCCAATCTGAGGGAGTTCGTCCTCTTTTGTTCCAATCTTAGGAGTTTGTGTCCTTTTGCTCCAATCTAAGGAGTTCGTCTCCTGTTCGTCCAATCTAAGGGAATTCGTCCTCCGTTGGTTCGATCTAAGGAGTTCGTCTGCTCTTGGTCCAATCTAAGGAGTTCGCCTCCTGTTGGTAGTTCGTCACCTCTTTGTCCTATCTAAGGAGTTCGTCTCCTGTTGGTCCAATCCAAATGAGGTCGCCCTATCTTAGACCAATCTAAGGAGCTCGTCACCTCTTGGTCCAATCTAAGGGAGTTCGTCCTCTCTTGGTCCAATCTAACGAGTTCATCTCCTGTTGGTCCATTGTATGGGAGTTCGTCCTCTCTTGGTCCAATCTAAGGAGTTCGTGTCATGTTGGTGAAATCTAACGGACTTCGTCCTCTCTTGGTACAATCTAAGGAGATCGTCTCCTGTTGGTCCAATCTAAGAGAGTTCGTCCTCTCTTCGTCCAATCTAAGGAGTTCGTCTCCTGTTGGTCCAATCTAAGGGAGTTCGTCCTCTATTGGTCCATTCTAAGGAGTTCGCCTCCTGTTGGTCCAATCTAGGGGAGTTCGTCCTCTCTTGGTCCAATCTAAGGAGTTCGTCTCCTGTTGGTCCAATATAAGGGATTTTTCCTCTCTTGGTCCAATCTAAGGAGTTCGTCTCCGGTTGGTCCAATCTGAGGGAGTTCGTCCTCTCTTGGTGAGGAGTTCGTCTCCTCTTGGGGGGGTTTTTTTTTTTACCACCCCCCCCCCCAAAAAAAAAAAAAATTTTCCCTAAGGAGTTCGTCTCCTGTCGTCCCATCTAAGGGAGTTCGTCCTCGCTTGTCCAATCTAAGGGAGTTCGTCTCTCTTGTCCATCTATGGAGTTCGGCTCCTCTTGGTCCAATCTAGGGGAGTGTCCGCTCTTGGTCACTCTAAGGAGTTCATCTCCTGTTGGTCCATCTAAAGGGAGTGTTCTCCCTCTCTTGGGTCCAATCAAGGATTTTTCTCATGTTGGTGCAATCGAACGGAGTTCGTCCAATCCGGTCCAATATGAGGAGTTCGTCTCCTGTTGGTGCAATCTGAGGGAGTTCGTACACTCTTGGTCCAATCTTAGGAGTTCGTGTCCTCTTGGTCCAATCTAAGGAGTTTGTCTCCTGTTCGTCCAATCTAAGGGAGTTCGTCTTCTCTTGGTCCAATCTAGAGGAGTTCGTCATCTCTTGGTCCAATCTAAGTAGTTCATCTCCAGTTGGTCCAATCTAAGGAGTTCGTCTCATGTTGGGGCAATCTAAGGGAGTTCGTCTTCTCTTGGTCCAATCTAAGGAGTTCATCTCCGGCTGGTCCAATCTGAGGGAGTTCGTCCTCTCTTGGTCCAATCTAAGGAGTTCGTCTCCTCTTGGTCCAATCTAAGGAGTTCGTCTTTTCTTGGTCCAATCTAGGGGAGTTCGTCCTCTCTTGGTCTAATCTAAGGAGTTCATCTCCTGTTGGTCCAATCTAAAAGAGTTCGTCCTCTTTTGGTCCAATCTGAGGAGTTCGTCTCATGTTGGTGCAATCGAACGGAGTTCGTCCACCCCTGGTCCAATCTGAGGAGTTCGTGTCCTCTTGGTCTAATCTGAGGGAGTTTGTCCTTTCTCGTTCCAGTCTTAGGAGTTCGTGTCCTCTTGGTCCAATAAAAGGAGTTCGTCTCCTGTTCGTCCAATCTAAGGAAGTTCGTCCTCTCTTGGTCCAATCTAGGGGAGTTCGTCATCTGTTGGTCCAATCTAAGTAGTTCATCTCCGGTTGGTCCAATCTAAGGGTCCTTGTCCTTTCTTGGTCCAATCTAAGGAGTTCGTCTCATGTTGGTGCAATCTATGGGAGTTCGTCCTCTCTTGGTCCAATCTAAGGAGTTCATCTTCGGTTGGTCCAATCTGAGGGAGTTCGTCCTCTCTTGGTCCAATCTATGGAGTTCGTCTCCTCTTGGTCCCAATCTAAGGATTCGTCTCCATTTCAGTCCAATCTAAGGGACTTCGGCCTTTCTTGGTCAATCTAAAGGAGTTTTCGTCTCCTGTTGGGTCCAATCGTAAGGATTTCGTCTCCTGTTGGTATAAAAAAAAAAAAAAAAAAAAAAAAAAAAAAAAAAAAAAAAAAAAAACAATCTAGGGGAGTTTGTCCTCTCTTGGTCAAATCTAAGGAGTTCATCTCCTGTTGGTCCAATCTAAGGGAGTTCGTCCTCTCTTGGTCCAATCTTAGGAGTTCGTCTCCTGTTGGTGCAATCTAACGGAGTTCGTCCTCTCTTGGTCCAATCTGAGGAGGTCGTCTCTTGTTGGTCCAATCTGAGGGAGTTCGTCCTCTTTTGTTCCAATCTTAGGAATTTGTGTCCTCTTGGTCCAATCTAAGGAGTGAGTCTCCTGTTCGTCCAATCTATGGGAGTTCGTCCTCCGTTGGTTCGATCTAAGGAGTTCGTCTGCTCTTGGTCCAATCTAAGGAGTTCGCCTCCTGTTGGTAGTTCGTCACCTCTTTGTCCTATCTAAGGAGTTCGTCTCCTGTTGGTCCAATCCAAATGAGGTCGTCCTATCTTAGACCAATCTAAGGAGCTCGTCACCTCCTGGTCCAATCTAAGGGAGTTCGTCCACTCTTGGTCCAATCTAACGAGTTCATCTCCTGTTGGTCCAAAGTATGGGAGTTCGTCCTCCCTTGGACCAATCTAAGGAGTTCGTCTCCTCTTGGTCCAATCTGAGGGAGAACGTCCTCCATTGGTCCAATCTAAGGAGATCGTCTCCTGTTGGTCCAATCTAAGAGGGTTCGTCCTCTCTTCGTCCAATCTAAGGAGTTCGTCTCCTGTTGGTCCAATCTAAGGGAGTTCGTCCTCTCTTGGTCCAATCTAAGGAGTTCGTCTCCAATTGGTCCAATCTAGGGGAGTTCGTCCTCTCTTGGTCCAATCTAAGGAGTTTGTCTCTTGTTGGTCCAATATAAGGGATTTCGTCCTCTCTTGGTCCAATCTAAGGAGTTCGTCTCCAGTTGGTCCCATCTGAGGGAGTTCGTCCTCTCTTGGTGAGGAGTTCGTCTCCTCTTGGTCCAATCTAAGGAGTTCGTCTCCTGTTCGTCCAATCTAAGGGAGTTCGTCCTCTCTTGGTCCAATCTAAGGATGTGGTCTCCTCTTTGTCCAATCTAAAGGAGTTCGTCTCCTCTTGGTCCAATCTAGGGGAGTTCGTTCTCTCTTGGTCAAACTAAGGAGTTCATCTCCTGTTGGTCCAATCAAAGGGAGTTCGTCCTCTCTTGGTCCAATCTAAGGAGTTTGTCTCATGTTGGTGCAATCGAACGGAGTTCATCCAATCCTGGTCCAATCTGATGAGTTCGTCTCCTGTTGGTCTAATCTGAGGGAGTTCGTCCTTTCTTGTTCCAATCTTAGGAGTTCGTGTCCTCTTGGTCCAATCTAAGGAGTTTGTCTCCTGTTCGTCCAATCTAAGGGAGTTTGTCCTCTCTCGGTCCAATCTAAAGAGTTCGTCTCCACCTGGTGCAATCTAAGGAGTTCCCCCTCTCTTGGTCCAATCTGAGGAGTTCGTCTCCTATTGGTCCAACCTGTGGGAGTTCATCCTCTGTTGTTCCAATCTTAGGAGTTCATGTCCTCTAGGTCCAATCTAAGGAGTTCGTCTCCTGTTCGTCCAATCTAAGGGAGTTCGTCCTCTCTTGGTCCAATCTAAGGAGTTCGTCACCTCTTGGTCCAATCTAAGGAGTTCGTCACCTGTTGGTCAAATCTAGGGGAGTTCGTCCTCTCTTGGTCCAATCTAAGGCGTTCTTCTCCTGTTGGTACAATCTAAGGGAGTTCGTCCTCTCTTGGTCCAATCTGAGGAGTTCGTCTCTTGTTGGTCCAATCTGAGGGAGTTCGTCCTCTTTTGTTCCAATCTTAGGACTTTGTGTCCTCTTGGTCCAATCGAAGGAGTTCGTCTATTGTTGGTCCAATCTAGGGGAGTTCGTCCTCTCTTGGTGCATTCTAAGGAGTTCGTCTCTTGTTGGTCCAATCTAAAGGAGTTCGTCCTCTCTTGGTCCAATGTAAGGAGTTTGTCTCCGGTTGGTCCAATCTGAGGGAGTTCGTTCTCTCTGGAGCCAATCTAAGGAGTTCCTCTCCTCTTGGTCCAATCTAAGGAGTTCGTCTCCTGTTCGTCCAATCTAGGGGGGTTCGTCCTCTCTTGGTCCAATCTAAGGAGTTAGTCTCCTCTTGGTCCAATCTAAGGAGTTAGTCTGCTATTGGTCCAATCTAGGGGAGTTCGTCCTCTATTGACCCAATCTAAGGAGTTCATCTCCTGTTGGTCCAATCTAAGGGAGTTCATCCTCTCTTGGTCCAATCTAAGGAGTTTGTCTCATGTTGGTGCAATCTAACGGAGTTCGTCCTCTCTTGGTCCAATCTGAGGAGTTCATCTCCTATTGGTACTTCGTCACCTCTTGGTGCTATCTAAGGAGTTCGTCTCCTGTCGGTCCAATCCAACTGAGTTCTTCCTATCTTAGTCCAATCTAAGGAACTCATCACCTTTTGGTCCAATCTAAGGAGTTCGTCTCCTCTTGGTCCTATCTAAGGAGTTCGTCTCCTGTTGGTGCAATCTTAGGCAATTCGTCATCTCTTGGTCCAATTTAAGGAGGTCGTCACCGGTTGGTCAAATCTGAGGGAGTACGTCCTATCTTGGTCCAATCTAAGGAGTTCGTCTCCTCTTGGTCTAATATAAGGGAGTTCGTCCTCTCTCGGTCCAATCTAAGGAGATCGTTACCTCTTGGTCCAATCTGAGGGAGTTCGTCCTCTCTTGGAACAATCTAAGGAGTTCGTCTCCTGTTGGTCCAATCTAAGGGAGTTCGTCCTCTCTTTGTCCAATCTAAGGAGTTCGTCTCCGGTTGGTCCAATCTGAGGGAGTTTGTCCTCTTTTGGTCCAATCTAAGGAGTTCGTCTCCTCTTGGTCCAATCTATGGAGTTCGTCTCCTGTTCGTCCAATCTAAGCGAGTTCGTCTTCTCTTGGTCCAATCTAAGGAGTTCGTCTCCTCTTGGTGCAATCTAAGGAGTTCGTCCTCTCTTGGTCCAATCTGAGGAGTTCGTCTCCTATTGGTCCACTCTGAGGAAGTTCATCCTCTGTTGTTCCAATCTTAGGAGTTCGTGTCCTTTTGGTCCAATCTATGGAGTTCGTCTCCTGTTCGTCCAATCGAAGGGAGTTCGTCCTCTCTTGGTCCAATCAAAGGAGTTCGTCTCCTCTTGGTCCAATCTAAGGAGTTCTTCTCCTGTTGGTCCAATCTAAGGAGTTCGTCTCCTGTTCGTCCAATCTAGGGGAGTTCGTCCTCTTTTGGTCCAATATTAGGAGTTTGTCTCCTGTTGGACCAATCTAAGGGAGTTCGTCCTCTCTTGGTCCAATCTAAGGAGTTCGTCTCCGGTTGATCCAATCTAAGGTAGTTTGTCCTCTCTCGGTCCAATCTAAGTAGTTCGTCTCCTCTTGGTCCAATCTAAGGAGTTCGTTACTATTGGTCCAATCTAAGGGAATTCGTCCTCTCTTGGTCCAATCTAAGGAGTTCGTCTCATCTTGGTCCAATCTAAAGAGTTCGTCTCCTGTTGGTCCAAGCTAGGGGAGTTCGTCATCTCTTGGTCCATTCTAAGGAGTTCGTCTCCTGTTGGTCCAATCTAAGGGAGTTCGTCCTCTCTTGGTCCAATCTAACGAGTTCGTCTCATGTTGGTGCAATTTAAGGGAGTTCGTCCTCTCTTGGTCCAATCTGAGGAGTTCGTCTCCTGTTGGTCCAATCTGCGGGAGTTCCTCCTCTCTTGTTCCAATCTGAGGAGTTCGTGTCCTCTTGGTCCAATCTATGGTGTTCATCTCCTGTTCATCCAATCTAAGGGAGTTCGTCCTCTCTTGGTCCAAACTAAGGAGGTCGTCTCCTGTTTGTGCAATCACTAGGAGTTCAACCTCTCTTGGTCCAATCTAAGGAGTTGGTCTCCTGTTGGTCCAATCTGAGGGAGTTCGTCCTCTCTTGTTCCAATCTTAGGAGTTCGTGTCCTCTCGGTCCAATCTAAGGAGTTCGTCTCCTGTTGGTACAATCCAACTGACTTCGTCCTCTCTTTGTCCAATCTAAGGAGCTCGTCACCTCTTGGTCCAATCTAAGGGAGTTCGTCCTCTCTTGGGCCAATCTAAGGAGTTCGTCTCCTGTTTGTGCAATCTCTAAGAGTTCAACCTCTCTTGGTCCAATCTAAGGAGTTCGTCATCGGTTGGTCCAATCTGAGGGAGTTCGTCCTCTATTGGTCCAATCTAAGGAGTTGGTCTCTTGAAGGTCCAATCTGAAGGAGTTCGTCCTCTCTTGGTCCAATCTAAGGAGTTCGCCTCCTGTTGGTGCAATCTCGGGGAGTTCGTCCTCTCTTGGTCCAATCTAAGGAGGTCGTCTTCTGTTGGTCCAATCTTTGGGAGTTCATCCTCTCTTAATCCAATCTAAGGAGTTCGTCTCTTGTTGGTCCAATCTAAGGGAGTTCGTCCTCTCTTGGGCCAATCTAAGGAGTTCGTCTCTTGTTTGTGCAATCTCAGGGAGTTCGTCCTCTCTTGGTCCAATATAAGGAGTTCGTCATCCTTTGGTCCAATCTGAGGGAGTTCGTCCTCTATTGGTCCAATCTAAGGAGTTCGTCTCCTCTAGGTCCAATTTGAGGGAGTTCGTCCTCTCTTGGTCTAATCTAAGGAGTTCGTTGCTGTTGGTCCAATCTAACGAGTTCGCCTCCTGTTGGTAATTCGTCTCCTGTTGGTCCAATCTGAGGGAGTTCGTCCTCTCTTGTTCCAATATTAGGAGTTCGTCCTCTCTTTGTCAAATCTAAGGAGCTCGTCACTTCTTGGTCTAATCTAAGGGAGTTCGTCCTCTCTTGGGCCAATTTAAGGAGTTCGTCTCCTGTTTGTGCAATCTCACGGCGTTCATCCTCTCTTGGTCCAGTCTAAGGAGTTCTTCTCCTGTTGTTCCAATCTAAGCGAGTTCATCCTCTCTTCGTCCAATCTATGGAGTTTGTCTCCTGTTGGTCCAATCTGAGGGAGTTCGTCCTCTCATCGTGCAATCAAAGGAGTTTGTCTCCTATTGGTGCAATCTGAGGGAGTTAGTCCTCTCATGGTCTAATCATGGAGTTCGTCTCCTCTTGGTCCAATCTAAGGAGTTCGTCCTTCTGTTCGCGTGCAATCTGGAAGGAGTTCGTCCTCTCTTGGATCTACATCTAGGAGTTCATACGCCTTGGAGCAATCTAAGGGAGTTCCTCCTCTCTTGTCCAATCTAAGGGTGTTCGTTCTGTTGGTCCATCTAAGGGAGATCGGCCTCTCTTGTTCCAATCTAAGGAGTTTGTCTCTTCGTAGGTCCAATCTAAGGAGATTCGTCCGGTCCTCTTGGTCTACTCTAAGGAGTTCGCCACCTTTTTGGACCATCTAAGGGAGTCGTCCTCTCTTGGTCAATCTAAGGGAGTTCGTCCTCTCTTGGTCCAATCTAAGGAGTTCGTCTCCTCTTGGTCCAATCTAAGGAGTTCGTCTCCTCTTGGTCCAATCTAAGGAGTTGGTCTCCTGTTGGTCCATTCTGAGGAAGTGCGTCCTCTCTTGGTCCAATCTATGGAGTTCGTCTCCTCTTGGTCCAATCTAAGGAGTTCGTCTTCTGTTGGTACAATCTAAGGAGTTCGTCCTCTCTTGGTCCAATCTCAGAGAGTTCGTCATCTCTTGGTCCAATCTAAGGAGTTCGTCTCCTTTTGGTCCAATCTAAGGAGTTCGCCTCCTGTTGGTAATTCGTCTCCTGTTGGTCCAATCTGAGGGAGTTCGTCCTCTCTTGTTCCAATCTTAGGAGTTCGTGTCCTCTCGGTCCAATCTAAGGAGTTCGTCTCCTGTTGGTCCAATCCAACTGACTTCGTCCTCTCTTTGTCCAATCTAAGGAGCTCGTCACCTCTTGGTCCAATCTAAGGGAGTTCGTCCTCTCTTGGGCCAATCTAAGGAGTTCGTCTCCTGTTTGTGCAATCTCTGGGAGTTTCGTCACCTCTTGGTCCAATCTAAGGAGTTCGTCTCCTGTTCGTCCAAACTTAGGGAGTTCGTCCTCTCTTGGTCCAATCTAAGGAGTTCGTCTCCTGTTGGTCCAATCTAAGCGAGTTCATCCTGTCTTCGTCCAATCTATGGAGTTTGTCTCCTGTTGGTCCAATCTGAGGGAGTTCGTCCTCGCATCGTGCAATCGAAGGAGTTCGTCTCCTGTTGGTGCAATCTGAGGGAGTTAGTCCTCTCTTGGTCTAATCATGGAGTTCTTCTCCTCTTGGTCCAATCAAAGGAGTTCGTCTTCTGTTCGTGCAATCTGAAGGAGTTCGTCCTCTCTTGGTCCAATCTCAGGGAGTTCGTCATCTCTTGGTCCAATCTAAGGGAGTTCGTCCTCTCTTGGTCCAATCTAAGGTGTTCGTTGCTGTTGGTCCAATCTAAGGGAGATCGTCCTCTCTTGGTACAATCTAAGGGGTTTGTCTCCTGTTGGTGCAATCTAAGGAAGTTCGTCCTCTTGATGTAATCTAAGGAGTTTGTCTCTTCAAGGTCCAATCTAAGGGAGTTCGTCCTCTCTTGGGCCAATCTAAGGAGTTCGTCTCTTGTTTGTGCAATCTCAGGGAGTTCATCCTCTCTTGGTCCAATCTAAGGAGTTCGTCATCGCTTGGTCCAATCTGAGGGAGTTCGTCCTCTATTGGTCCAATCTAAGGAGTTTGTCTCCTCTAGGTCCAATTTGAGGGAGTTCGTCCTCTCTTGGTCCAATCTAAGGAGGTCATCTTCTGTTGGTCCAATCTTAGGGAGTTCATCCTCTGTTAGTCCAATCTAAGGAGTTCGTCTCCTGTTGGTCCAATCTAAGCGAGTTCATCCTCTCTTCGTCCAATCTATGGAGTTTGTCTCCTGTTGGTCCAATCTGAGGGAGTTCGTCCTCTCATCGTGCAATCTAAGGAGTTCGTCTCCTGTTGGTGCAATCTGAGGGAGTTAGTCCTCTCTTGGTCTAATCATGGAACTCGTCTCCTCTTGGTCCAATCTAAGGAGTTCGTCTTCTGCTCGTGCAATCTGAAGGAGTTCGTCCTCTCTTGGTCTAATCTAAGGAGTTCGTACTCTCTTGGAGCAATCTAAGGGAGTTCATCCACTCTTGGTCTAATCTAAGGTGTTCGTTGCTGTTGGTCCAATCTAAGGGAGATCGTCCTCTCTTGGTCCAATCTAAGGAGTTTGTCTCCTCTAGGTCCAATCTAAGGGAGTTCGTCCTCTCTTGGTCTACTCTAAGGAGTTCGTCTCCTCTTGGAACGATCTAAGGGAGTTCGTCCTCTCTTGGTACAATCTAAGGGAGTTCGTCCTTTCTTGGTCCAATCTAAGGAGTTCGTCTCCTATTGGTCCAATCTAAGGAGTTCGTCTCTTGTTGGTCCAATCTAAGGCAGTTCTTCCTCTCTTGGTCCAATCTAAGGGGTTCGTCTCCTGTTGGTGCAATCTAAGGAAGTTCGTCCTCTCTTGGTGTAATCTAAGGAGTTTGTCTCCTGTTGGTGCAATCTAACGGAGCTCGTCCACTCTTGGTCCAATCTAAGGAGTTCACCTCCTATTGGTCCAATCTCAAGGAGTTCGTCCTCTCTTGGTGAAATCTAAGGAGTTCGTCTCCTCTTAGTCCAATTTAAGGAGTTCGTCTCCTGTTCGTCCAATCTAAGAATTTCGCCTCCTGTTGGTAATTCGTCTCCTGTTGGTCCAATCGAGGGAGTTCGTCGTCTCTTGTTCCAATCTTAGGAGTTCGTGTCCTCTTGGTCCAATCTAAGGAGTTCGTAGCCTCTTGGACCGATCTAAAGGAGTTCGTCCTCTCTTGGTCCAATCTAAGGGACTTCGTCCTTTCTTGGTCCAATCTAAGGAGTTCGTCTCCTATTGGTCCAATCTAAGGAGTTCGCCTCCTATTGGTCCAATCTCAGGGAGTTCGTCCTCTCTTGGTGAAATCTAAGGAGTTCGTCTTCTCATAGTCCAATTTAAGGAGTTCGTCTCCTGCTCGTCCAATCTAAGGAGTTCGCCTCCTGTTGGTAATTCGTCTCTAGTAGGTCCAATCTGAGGGAGTTCGTCCTCTCTTGTTCCAATATTAGGAGTTCGTGTCCTCTTGGTCCAATCTAAGGAGTTTGTCTCCTGTTGGTCCAATCTAACTGAGTTCGTCCTCTCTTTGTCAAATCTAAGGAGCTCGTCACTTCTTGGTCTAATCTAAGGGAGTTCGTCCTCTCTTGGGCCAATTTAAGGAGTTCGTCTCCTGTTTGTGCAATCTCACGGCGTTCATCCTCTCTTGGTCCAGTCTAAGGAGTTCGTCTCCTGTTGTTCCAATCTAAGCGAGTTCATCCTCTCTTCGTCCAATCTATGGAGTTTGTCTCCTGTTGGTCCAATCTAAGGGAGTTCGTCCTCTCATCGTGCAATCGAAGGAGTTCGTCTCCTGTTGGTGCAATCTGAGGGAGTTAGTCCTCTCTTGGTCCAATCTAAGGAGTTCGTCTCCTGTTGGTCCAATCTAAGCGAGGTCATCCTCTCTTCGTCCAATCTAAGGAGTTTGTCTCCTGTTGGTCCAATCTGAGGGAGTTCGTCCGCCCATCATGCAATCGAAGGAGTTCATCTCCTGTTGGTGCAATCTGAGGGAGTTAGTCCTCTCTTGGTCTAATCATGGAGTTCGTCTCCTCTTGGTCCAATCTAAGGAGTCCGTCTTCTGTTCGTGCAATATGAAGGAGTTCTTCCTCTCTTGGTCTAATCTAAGGAGTTCGTCCTCTCTTGGTCCAATCTAAGGTGTTCGTTGCTGTTCGTCCAATCTAAGGGAGATCGTCCTCTCTTGGTCCAAT
>JAGKPW010000923.1:0-13924 GCA_019926035.1 Melaleuca alternifolia
AACCACAAGGAGACAAAATCCCTTAGATTGGACCAAGAGAGGACGAACTCCCTTATATTGGTCCAAGAGAGGATAAACTCCCTTATATTGGACCAAGAGGAGGGGAACTCCCTTAGATTGGACGAAGAGGAGACGCACTCCCTTAAATTGGACCAAGAGAGGACGAACTCTCTTAGATTGGGCCAACGGACGACGAAATCCTTAGATTGGACCAAGAGAAGACGAACCCCCTTAGATTGGACCAAGAGGAGACAAAATCCCTTAGATTGGACCAAGAGGAGACGAACTCCTTAGATTGGAGCAAGAAAGGACAAACACCATTACTGTAGACCAAGAGGCGACGAACTGCTTAGATTGGACCAAGATGACTCGAACTTGTTTAGATTGGATCAAGAAGAGACGAAGTCCTTAGATTGGACCAGAGAGTACGAACTCCCTTAGATTGGGACCTAAGAGGCGACGAACTCCTTAGATTGACCAAGATAGGAGACTCCCTTAGATTGGACCATTGGATTTTGGGGGGGGAGAGCGACAACTACCTAAGAAATGACCAAGATAACTACTCCATATATTGAGCAAGAAAGGACGACAACTATTACGTGGACCAAGGCGACGAACTGCTTAGATGGACCGACAAGAACCGAACTCCTTAGATTGGACCAAGAGAGGACGAACTCCTTAGATTGGACCAAAAGAGGATGAACTCCTTAGATTGGACCAACAGGAGACGAACTCCTTAGATTGGACCAAGAGAGGACGAACACCCTTAGATTGGACCAAGAGGTGACAAACTACCTAAGAAAGGACCAAGAGGAGATGAACTCCTTAGATTGGAGCAAGAAAGGACGAACACCATTCCAGTGGACCAAGAGGCGACGAACTGCTTAGATTGGACCAGGAGGACACGAACTCCTTTAGATTGGACCAAAAAGAGACGAACTCCTTAGATTGGACCAAGAGGACACGAACTCCCTTATATTGGTCCAAGAGAGGATGAACTCCCTTATATTGGACCAAGAGGAGGGGAACTCTCTTAGATTGGACGAAGAGGAGACGCACTCCCTTAAATTGGACCAAGAGAGGACGAAATCCCTTAGATTGGGCCAACGGACGACGAAATCCTTAGATTGGACCAAGAGAAGTCGAACTCCCTTAGATTGGACCAAGAGGAGACGAAGTCCTTAGATTGGACCAAGAGAGGACGAACTCCCTTAGATTGGACTAAGAGGCGACGAAGTCTTTAGATTGGACCAAGAGAGGACGAACTCCCTTAGATTGGACCAAGATTCGACGAACTACCTAAGAAAGGACCAAGAGGAGACGAACTCCTTAGATTGGAGCAAGAAAGGACGAACACCATTCTAGTGGAGCAAGAGGCGACGAACTGCTTAGATTGGACAAAGAGGAGACGAACTCCATTAGTTTGGACCAAGAGGCAACGAACTCCTTCAATTGGACCAAAAAAAGACGAACTCTTTAGATTGGACCAAGAGAGGACCAACTCACTTAGATTGCACCAACATGCGACGAACTCCTTAGATTGGACCAAGAAGGACAAACTCCCTAAGATTGCACCAAGAAGAGACGAACTCCTTAGATTGGACTAAGAGGAGACGAACCCCCTTAGATTGGACCAAGAAAAGACGAACTCCTTAGATTGGACCAAGACAGGACGAAATCTTTTAGATTGGACCAAGATGCGACGAACTACCTACGAATGGACCAAGAGGAGACGAACTCCTTAGATTTGAGCGAGAGGAGACGATCTCCCTAGATTGGACCAAAAAAGGACGAACTCCATTAGATTGGATCCAGAGGCGACGAACTCCTTAGATTGGACAAAGAGGAGACGAACTTCCTTACATTGGACCAAAAAGAGACGAACTCCTTAGGTTGCACCAAGAGGTTAGATTGGACCAAGAGAAGACGAACTCCTTAGATTGGACCAAGAGAGGACGAACTCCCTTAGATTAGACCAAGAAAGGACGAACTCCCTTAGATTCCATCCAAAGAGGACCAACTACCTTCGATTGCACCAAGAAGAGACGAATTCCCTAGATTGGACCAAGAACGGACGAACTCCCTCATATTGGACCGAGAGGGGACGAACTCCCTTAGATTGGACCAAGAGGAGACGAACTCCCTTAAAATGGACCAAGAGAGGACGAACTCCCTTAGATTGGACCAAGAGGCGACGAACTACTTAGACTGGACCAGGAGAGGACGAACTCCCTTAGATTCGACCAAGAGGAGACGAATTCCTTAGACTGGAGCAAGAGAGGACGAATTCCCTTAGATTGGACCAAGATGCTACGAACTACCTAAGAATGGACCAAGAGGAGACGAACTCCTTAGATTGGACCAAGAGGTGATGAACTCCTTATATTCGACCAAGAGAGGACGAACTCCCCTAGAATGGACCAAGCGGGGACGAACTCCGTTAGAATGGATCATGAGGAAACGAACTCATTGGATTGGACAGAGGGGAGACGAACACCTGAGATTAGACCAATAGAGGATGAATTCCCTTAGATTGGACCACGAGGAGACGAACTCCTTAGATTGGACAAAAAGGACACGAACTCCCTTAGATTGGACCAAGAAGAGAGGAACTCCTTAGATTGCACCAAGAGAGGACCAACTCCCTTAGATTGGACCAAGATGCGACGAACTACCTAAGAATGGACCAAGAGAGGATGAACTCCCTTTGATTGCACCAACAAGAGACAAACTCCTTAGATTCGACCAAGAATAGACGAAGTCTCTTTGATTGGGCCAACGGATGACGAACTCCTTAGATTGGACCAAGAGAGGACGAACTCCCTTAGATTGGATCAAGAGGAGACGAACTCCAAGATTGGACGAAGAGAGGACGATCTCCTTTAGATTGGACTAAGAGGCGACGAACTCCTTAGATTGGACCACAAGGAGACAAAATCCCTTAGATTGGACCAAGAGGAGACGAACTCCTTAGATTGGAGGAAGAAAGGTCAAACACCATTACTGTAGACCAAGAGGCGACAAACTGCTTAGATTGGACCAAGATGACTCGAACTTGTTTTAGATTGGACCAAAAAAGAGACAACTCCTTAAGATTGGACCAAAGAGAAGGACGAACTCCATTACATTGACAAGAGGCGCCGAACTCCTTATATGAACCACCATGAGCCAAAATCCCTTAGATTGGACCAAGAAGAGGACGAACTCCCTTATATTGGGTCCAAGAGAGGATAAACTCCGTTATATTGGACCAAGAGGAGGGGAACTCCCTTAGATTGGACGAAGAGGAGACGCACTCCCTTAAATTGGACCAAGAGAGGACGAACTCTCTTAGATTGGGCCAACGGACGACGAAATCCTTAGATTGGACCAAGAGAAGACGAACCCCCTTAGATTGGACCAAGAGGAGACAAAATCCCTTAGATTGGACCAAGAGGAGACGAACTCCTTAGATTGGAGCAAGAAAGGACAAACACCATTACTGTAGACCAAGAGGCGACGAACTGCTTAGATTGGACCAAGATGACTCGAACTTGTTTAGATTGGACCAAGAAGAGACGAAGTCCTTAGATTGGACCAAGAGAGTACGAACTCCCTTAGATTGGACTAAGAGGCGACGAACTCCTTAGATTGGACCAAGAGAGGACGAACTCCCTTAGATTGGACCAAGATGCGACGAACTACCTAAGAAAGGACCAAGAGGAGACTAACTCCATAGATTGGAGCAAGAAAGGACGAACACTATTACAGTGGACCAAGAGGCGACGAACTGCTTAGATTGGACCGACAAGACACGAACTCCTTTAGATTGGACCAAAAAGAGACGAACTCTTTAGATTGGACCAAGAGAGGATGAACTCCCTTTGATTGGACGAAGAGGCGACGAACTCCTTAGATTGGACCAAGAGAGGACGAACACCCTTAGATTGGACCAAGAGGTGACAAACTACCTAATAAAGGACCAAAGGAGGATGACTCCTTAGAGTTGTGAGCAAGCAAGGACTAACACCATTCCAGTGGACCGTAGAGCGACGAACTGCTTAGATGACCAAGGGACAGAACTCCTTTAGATTGGACCACAGAGAGAACTCCTTAGATTGACCAAGAGGAACCACAAGTTCACTCCCTTATATTGGTCCAGAGAGGATGAACCCCTTATATTGGACCAGAGAGGGAACTCTCTTATATTGGACGAAGAAAAGGAGACCACAGTCCCTTAAATTGGACCCAGAGGTACGAAAGCCCCGTAGATTGGGCCAACTGCGAACGAACTCCTTAGATTGGACCAAGATAAGTCGAACTAACTCCCTTAGATTGGACCAGAGGATACAAGTCTTAGATTGGCCAAGAGAGGACGAACTCCCTTAGATTGGACAAGAGGCCGACGAAGAGTCTTTAGTTGGCCGGAAGGAGGACGAACTCCCTTAGATTGGACCAAGATTCGACGAACTACCTAAGAAAGGACCAAGAGGAGACGAACTCCTTAGATTGGAGCAAGAAAGGACGAACACCATTCTAGTGGAGCAAGAGGCGACGAACTGCTTAGATTGGACAAAGAGGAGACGAACTCCATTAGTTTGGACCAAGAGGCAACGAACTCCTTCAATTGGACCAAAAAAAGACGAACTCTTTAGATTGGACCAAGAGAGGACCAACTCACTTAGATTGCACCAACATGCGACGAACTCCTTAGATTGGACCAAGAAGGACAAACTCCCTAAGATTGCACCAAGAAGAGACGAACTCCTTAGATTGGACTAAGAGGAGACGAACCCCCTTAGATTGGACCAAGAAAAGACGAACTCCTTAGATTGGACCAAGACAGGACGAACTCTTTTAGATTGGACCAAGATGCGACGAACTACCTACGAATGGACCAAGAGGAGACGAACTCCTTAGATTTGAGCAAGAGGAGACGATCTCCCTAGATTGGACCAAAAAAGGACGAACTCCATTAGATTGGATCCAGAGGCGACGAACTCCTTAGATTGGACAAAGAGGAGACGAACTTCCTTACATTGGACCAAAAAGAGACGAACTCCTTAGGTTGCACCAAGAGGTTAGATTGGACCAAGAGAAGACGAACTCCTTAGATTGGACCAAGAGAGGACGAACTCCCTTAGATTAGACCAAGAAAGGACGAACTCCCTTAGATTCCATCCAAAGAGGACCAACTACCTTCGATTGCACCAAGAAGAGACGAATTCCCTAGATTGGACCAAGAACGGACGAACTCCCTCATATTGGACCGAGAGGGGACGAACTCCCTTAGATTGGACCAAGAGGAGACGAACTCCCTTAAAATGGACCAAGAGAGGACGAACTCCCTTAGATTGGACCAAGAGGCGACGAACTACTTAGACTGGACCAGGAGAGGACGAACTCCCTTAGATTCGACCAAGGGAGACGAATTCCTTCAGACCTGTATCAAGAAGGAACGAATTCCCTTAGATTGGAACCCGAGGCTACGAACTACCTAAGATGGACCAAGAGGAGACGAACTCCTTAGATTGGACCCAGATGTGATGAACTCCCTTATAGTCTCCAATAGAGGACGAATCCCCTAGAATGGCCCAAGCGGGGAACGAACTCCGTAGAATGGATCATGAGAAACAACTCATTGGATTGGACGAGAGGGGAGACGAAACCACCTGAGTTAGACCAATAGAGATTAATCCGCTAGATTGGACCACGATGGAGACTACTCCTTAGATTGGACACGAGGACACGAACTCCCTTAGATTGGACCAAGAAAAATAGTGGAACTCCTTAATTTGCACCAAGAGAGGACGAACTCCCTTAGATTGGACGAACAGGAGACAAACTCCTTAGATTGGACCAAGAGGACACGAACTCCTAAGATTGGAACAAGAAAGGACGAACTCCCTCAGATTGGACCAACAGGAGACGAACTCCTCAGATTGGACCAGGATTGGACGAACTCCGTTCGATTGCACCAACATGAGACAAACTCCTTAGATTAAACCAAGAGAGGACGAACTCCCTTAGATTGGACCAACAGGAGATGAACTCCTTAGATTTGACCAAGAGAGGACGAACTCCCCTAGATTGGACCAGGAGGACACGAACTCCTTAGATTGGACCAAGAGGAGACGAACTCCTTAGATTGGACCAAGAGGAGACGAACTCCTTAGATTGGAGCAAGAAAGGACAAACACCATTACTGTAGACCAAGAGGCGACGAACTGCTTAGATTGGACCAAGATGACTCGAACTTGTTTAGATTGGACCAAAAAGAGACGAACTCCTTAGATTGGACCAAGAGAGGACGAACTCCATTACATTGGACAAAGAGGCGACGAACTCCTTAGATTGAACCACAAGGAGACAAAATCCCTTAGATTGGACCAAGAGAGGACGAACTCCCTTATATTGGTCCAAGAGAGGATAAACTCCCTTATATTGGACCAAGAGGAGGGGAACTCCCTTAGATTGGACGAAGAGGAGACGCACTCCCTTAAATTGGACCAAGAGAGGACGAACTCTCTTAGATTGGGCCAACGGACGACGAAATCCTTAGATTGGACCAAGAGAAGACGAACCCCCTTAGATTGGACCAAGAGGAGACAAAATCCCTTAGATTGGACCAAGAGGAGACGAACTCCTTAGATTGGAGCAAGAAAGGACAAACACCATTACTGTAGACCAAGAGGCGACGAACTGCTTAGATTGGACCAAGATGACTCGAACTTGTTTAGATTGGACCAAGAAGAGACGAAGTCCTTAGATTGGACCAAGAGAGTACGAACTCCCTTAGATTGGACTAAGAGGCGACGAACTCCTTAGATTGGACCAAGAGAGGACGAACTCCCTTAGATTGGACCAAGATGCGACGAACTACCTAAGAAAGGACCAAGAGGAGACTAACTCCATAGATTGGAGCAAGAACGGACGAACACTATTACAGTGGACCAAGAGGCGACGAACTGCTTAGATTGGACCGACAAGACACGAACTCCTTTAGATTGGACCAAAAAGAGACGAACTCTTTAGATTGGACCAAGAGAGGATGAACTCCCTTTGATTGGACGAAGAGGCGACGAACTCCTTAGATTGGACCAAGAGAGGACGAACACCCTTAGATTGGACCAAGAGGCGACAAACTACCTAAGAAAGGACCAAGAGGAATGAACCCTTAATTGGAGCAGAAAGGACGAACACCATTCCGTGGCCAAGAGGCGCGAACGCTTTAGATTGGACCACTAGACATGAACTCCTTTTAGCTTGGACCAAAAAGAGAACGACTCTTGATTGGACCTAGAGGACACGAACTCCCTTATATTGGTCCAAGAGAGGATGAACTCCCTTATATTGGACCAAGAGGAGGGGAACTCTCTTAGATTGGACGAAGAGGAGACCCACTCCCTTTAATTGGACCAAGAGAGGACGAACTCCCGTAGATTGGGCCAACGGACGACGAAATCCTTAGATTGGACCAAGAGAAGACGAACTCCCTTAGATTGGACCAAGAGGAGACGAAGTCCTTAGATTGGACCAAGAGAGGACGAACTCCCTTAGATTGGACTAAGAGGCGACGAAGTCTTTAGATTGGACCAAGAGAGGACGAACTCCCTTAGATTGGACCAAGATTCGACGAACTACCTAAGAAAGGACCAAGAGGAGACGAACTCCTTAGATTGGAGCAAGAAAGGACGAACACCATTCTAGTGGAGCAAGAGGCGACGAACTGCTTAGATTGGACAAAGAGGAGACGAACTCCATTAGTTTGGACCAAGAGGCAACGAACTCCTTCAATTGGACCAAAAAAAGACGAACTCTTTAGATTGGACCAAGAGAGGACCAACTCACTTAGATTGCACCAACATGCGACGAACTCCTTAGATTGGACCAAGAAGGACAAACTCCCTAAGATTGCACCAAGAAGAGACGAACTCCTTAGATTGGACTAAGAGGAGACGAACCCCCTTAGATTGGACCAAGAAAAGACGAACTCCTTAGATTGGACCAAGACAGGACGAAATCTTTTAGATTGGACCAAGATGCGACGAACTACCTACGAATGGACCAAGAGGAGACGAACTCCTTAGATTTGAGCAAGAGGAGACGATCTCCCTAGATTGGACCAAAAAAGGACGAACTCCATTAGATTGGATCCAGAGGCGACGAACTCCTTAGATTGGACAAAGAGGAGACGAACTTCCTTACATTGGACCAAAAAGAGACGAACTCCTTAGGTTGCACCAAGAGGTTAGATTGGACCAAGAGAAGACGAACTCCTTAGATTGGACCAAGAGAGGACGAACTCCCTTAGATTAGACCAAGAAAGGACGAACTCCCTTAGATTCCATCCAAAGAGGACCAACTACCTTTGATTGCACCAAGAAGAGACGAATTCCCTAGATTGGACCAAGAACGGACGAACTCCCTCATATTGGACCGAGAGGGGACGAACTCCCTTAGATTGGACCAAGAGGAGACGAACTCCCTTAAAATGGACCAAGAGAGGACGAACTCCCTTAGATTGGACCAAGAGGCGACGAACTACTTAGACTGGACCAGGAGAGGACGAACTCCCTTAGATTCGACCAAGAGGAGACGAATTCCTTAGACTGGAGCAAGAGAGGACGAATTCCCTTAGATTGGACCAAGATGCTACGAACTACCTAAGAATGGACCAAGAGGAGACGAACTCCTTAGATTGGACCAAGAGGTGATGAACTCCTTATATTCGACCAAGAGAGGACGAACTCCCCTAGAATGGACCAAGCGGGGACGAACTCCGTTAGAATGGATCATGAGGAAACGAACTCATTGGATTGGACAGAGGGGAGACGAACACCTGAGATTAGACCAATAGAGGATGAATTCCCTTAGATTGGACCACGAGGAGACGAACTCCTTAGATTGGACAAAGAGGACACGAACTCCCTTAGATTGGACCAAGAAAAGAGGAACTCCTTAGATTGCACCAAGAGAGGACCAACTCCCTTAGATTGGACCAAGATGCGACGAACTACCTAAGAATGGAGCAAGAGAGGATGAACTCCCTTTGATTGCACCAACAAGAGACGAACTCTTCAGATTGGACCAAGAGGAGACGAACTCCCCTAGATTGGACCAAGAATAGACGAGGTCTCTTTGATTTGGCCAACGGACGACGAACTCCTTAGATTGGACCAAGAGAGGACGAACTCCCTTAGATTGGACCAAGAGGAGACAAACTCCTTAGATTGGACGAAGAGAGGACGAACTCCTTTAGATTGGACTAAGAGGCGACGAACTCCTTAGATTGGACCACAAGGAGACAAAATCCCTTAGATTGGACCAAGAGGAGACGAACTCCTTAGATTGGAGCAAGAAAGGACAAACACCATTACTGTAGACCAAGAGGCGACGAACTGCTTAGATTGGACCAAGATGACTCGAACTTGTTTAGATTGGACCAAGAAGAGACGATGTCCTTAGATTGGACCAAGAGAGGAACGAACTCCATTAACATTGGACAGAGGCGACGAACTCCCTTAGATTGAACCACAATGAGACCAATCCCTTAGATTGGACCTAGAGGACACGAACTCCCTTATATTGGTCCAAGAGAGGATGAACTCCCTTATATTGGACCAAGAGGAGGGGAACTCTCTTAGATTGACGAAAGGAGACGCACTCCCTTAACTTGGACCAAGAGAGGACGACTCTCTTAGATGGCCAACGGACGACGAAATCCTTAATTGGTCCAAGAGGAGACGAACCCCCTTAGATTGGACAAAGAGGATACGAACTCACTTAGATTGGCCCAAGTGGAGACGAACTCCTTAGTTTGGACCAAGAGGAGACGAACTCCTTAGATTGGACCAAGAGGAGACCAACTCCCTCAGATTAGACAAAGAGGAGACGAACTTGTTAGATTGGACCAAGAAAGACGAAGTCCTTAGATTGACCAATAGAGACGACTCCCCTTAGATTGGACTAAGAGCGACGAACTCCTTAGATTGGCCCAAGAGAGACAACTCCCTTAGATTGGACCAGATGCGACGAACTACTCAGAAAGGACCATAGTGCCGAACTCCCTAATTGGAGCAAGAAAGACGAACATATTACATGGACAAGAGGCGACGACACTGCTTAGATTGACCGACAGACCGACGAACTTCCTAAGATTGGACCAAAAAGAGACGAACTCTTTAGATTGGACCAAGAGAGGATGAACTCCCTTTGATTGGACGAAGAGGCGACGAACTCCTTAGATTGGACCAAGAGAGGACGAACTCCCTTAGATTGAACCAAGATGCGATGAACTACCTAAGAAAGGACCAAGAGGAGACGAACTCCTTAGATTGGAGCAAGAAAGGACGAACACCATTCCAGTGGACCAAGAGGCGACGAACTGCTTAGATTGGACCAAGAGGACATGAACTCCTTTAGATTGGACCAAAAAGAGACGAACTCCTTAGATTGGACCAAGAGGACACGAACTCCCTTATATTGGTCCAAGAGAGGATGAACTCCCTTATATTGGACCAAGAGGAGGGGAACTCTCTTAGATTGGACGAAGAGGAGACGCACTCCCTTAAATTGGACCAAGAGAGGACGAAATCCCTTAGATTGGGCCAACGGACGACGAAATCCTTAGATTGGACCAAGAGAAGTCGAACTCCCTTAGATTGGACCAAGAGGAGACGAAGTCCTTAGATTGGACCAAGAGAGGACGAACTCCCTTAGATTGGACTAAGAGGCGACGAAGTCTTTAGATTGGACCAAGAGAGGACGAACTCCCTTAGATTGGACCAAGATTCGACGAACTACCTAAGAAAGGACCAAGAGGAGACGAACTCCTTAGATTGGAGCAAGAAAGGACGAACACCATTCTAGTGGTGCAAGAGGCGACGAACTGCTTAGATTGGACAAAGAGGAGACGAACTCCATTAGTTTGGACCAAGAGGCAACGAACTCCTTCAATTGGACCAAAAAAAGACGAACTCTTTAGATTGGACCAAGAGAGGACCAACTCACTTAGATTGCACCAACATGCGACGAACTCCTTAGATTGGACCAAGAAGGACAAACTCCCTAAGATTGCACCAAGAAGAGACGAACTCCTTAGATTGGACTAAGAGGAGACGAACCCCCTTAGATTGGACCAAGAAAAGACGAACTCCTTAGATTGGACCAAGACAGGACGAAATCTTTTAGATTGGACCAAGATGCGACGAACTACCTACGAATGGACCAAGAGGAGACGAACTCCTTAGATTTGAGCAAGAGGAGACGATTCCCTAGATTGGAACAAAAAAAAGGTACGAAATCCAGCTAGATTGGATCCAGAGGGGCCGACGAACTCCTTAGATGGACAAAGAGGAGACGAACTTCCTACAGTGGACAAAAAAGAGCCGAAAATCCTGAGGTTGCACAAGGGTTAGAATTGGACCAATAGAAGACGAACTCCTAGAGTGGACCAAGAGAGGACGAACTCCCTTAGATAGACCAAGAAAGGACGAAATCCCTGAGATTCCATCCAACGAGGACCACAATACCTCGATTTGCACCGAACAAGAAGGAGACGAATCCCTAATTGGACCAAGAGAGGACGAACTCCCTTAGATAGGACCAAGAGGAGACGAACTCCCTTTGATTGGACCAATAGGCGACGAACTCCTTAGATTGGACCAAGAGAGGACGAACTCCCTTAGATTGGACCAAGAGGCGACGAACTACTTAGACTGGACCAGGAGAGGACGAACTCCCTTAGATTCGACCAAGAGGAGACGAATTCCTTAGACTGGAGCAAGAGAGGACGAATTCCCTTAGATTGGACCAAGATGCTACGAACTACCTAAGAATGGACCAAGAGGAGACGAACTCCTTAGATTGGACCAAGAGGTGATGAACTCCTTATATTCGACCAAGAGAGGACGAACTCCCCTAGAATGGACCAAGCGGGGACGAACTCCGTTAGAATGGATCATGAGGAAACGAACTCATTGGATTGGACAGAGGGGAGACGAACACCTGAGATTAGACCAATAGAGGATGAATTCCCTTAGATTGGACCACGAGGAGACGAACTCCTTAGATTGGACAAAGAGGACACGAACTCCCTTAGATTGGACCAAGAAAAGAGGAACTCCTTAGATTGCACCAAGAGAGGACCAACTCCCTTAGATTGGACCAAGATGCGACGAACTACCTAAGAATGGAGCAAGAGAGGATGAACTCCCTTTGATTGCACCAACAAGAGACGAACTCTTCAGATTGGACCAAGAGGAGACGAACTCCCCTAGATTGGACCAAGAATAGACGAGGTCTCTTTGATTTGGCCAACGGACGACGAACTCCTTAGATTGGACCAAGAGAGGACGAACTCCCTTTGATTGGACTAACAGGAGTTGAACTCCTTAGATTGGACCAAGAGGACACGAACTCCTTAGTGGACTAAGGAGGCGACCAACTCCTTAGATTGGACACAAGGCGACCAAAATCCCTAGACTTTGGACCAAGAGGAGACGAACTCCGAGATTGGCGGAAGAAGAAAGGGCAAACACCATTACGTAGACCAAGAGGCGACAAACTGCTTAGGTTGGACCAAGATGACTCGAACTTGTTTAGATTGGACCAAAAAGAGACGAACTCCTTAGATTGGACCAAGAGAGGACGAACTCCATTACATTGGACAAAGAGGCGACGAACTCCTTAGATTGAACCACAAGGAGACAAAATCCCTTAGATTGGACCAAGAGAGGACGAACTCCCTTATATTGGTCCAAGAGAGGATAAACTCCCTTATATTGGACCAAGAGGAGGGGAACTCCCTTAGATTGACAGAAGAGGAGACGCACTTCCTTAAAATTGGACCAAGACGAGGACGAACTCTCTTCGATTGGGCCACACGGCGACGAATCCTTAGATGGACCAAGAGATGACGAACCCCCTTAGATTGGACAAGAGGAGAAAAATCCCTGAGATGGACCCAAGAGGAGACGAAAACTCTTAGATGGAGGAAAGGAAAGGTCAAACACCATTACTGGAGACAAGAGGCGACAAACTGCTTAGGTTGGACCAAGATGACTCGAACTTGTTTAGATTGGACCAAAAAGAGACGAACTCCTTAGATTGGACCAAGAGAGGACGAACTCCATTACATTGGACAAAGAGGCGACGAACTCCTTAGATTGAACCACAAGGAGACAAAATCCCTTAGATTGGACCAAGAGAGGACGAACTCCCTTATATTGGTCCAAGAGAGGATAAACTCCCTTATATTGGACCAAGAGGAGGGGAACTCCCTTAGATTGGACGAAGAGGAGACGCACTCCCTTAAATTGGACCAAGAGAGGACGAACTCTCTTAGATTGGGCCAACGGACGACGAAATCCTTAGATTGGACCAAGAGAAGACGAACCCCCTTAGATTGGACCAAGAGGAGACAAAATCCCTTAGATTGGACCAAGAGGAGACGAACTCCTTAGATTGGAGCAAGAAAGGACAAACACCATTACTGTAGACCAAGAGGCGACGAACTGCTTAGATTGGACCAAGATGACTCGAACTTGTTTAGATTGGACCAAGAAGAGACGAAGTCCTTAGATTGGACCAAGAGAGTACGAACTCCCTTAGATTGGACTAAGAGGCGACGAACTCCTTAGATTGGACCAAGAGAGGACGAACTCCCTTAGATTGGACCAAGATGCGACGAACTACCTAAGAAAGGACCAAGAGGAGACTAACTCCATAGATTGGAGCAAGAAAGGACGAACACTATTACAGTGGACCAAGAGGCGACGAACTGCTTAGATTGGACCGACAAGACACGAACTCCTTTAGATTGGACCAAAAAGAGACGAACTCTTTAGATTGGACGAAGAGAGGATGAACTCCCTTTGATTGGACGAAGAGGCGACGAACTCCTTAGATTGGACCAAGAGAGGACGAACTCCCTTAGATTGGA
>JAGKPW010000925.1:0-35087 GCA_019926035.1 Melaleuca alternifolia
GGACCAAAAGGACACGAACTCCCTTAGATTGGACCAACAGGAGACGAACTCCCCTAGATTGGACCAAAACGAGACGAACTCCCTTAGATTAGACCAACAGGAGACGAACTCCCTTAGGTTGGACCAAAAGGAGTCGAACTCCATAGATTGAACCAAAAGGAGACGAACTCCTTAGAAGGGACCAAAAGGATACGAACTCCTTTAGATTGGACCTAAAGGAGACGAAGTCCTTACATTGGACCAACAGGAGGCGAACTTCCTTAGATTGGACCAACAGGAGACGAAGTCCCTTAGATTGGACCAACAAGAGAGGAACTTACTTAGAATGGACCAAAAGGAGATGAATTCCCTTAGATTGGACCAAAAGGAGTCGAACTCCCTTAGAATGGACCAAAAGGAGACGAACTCCCTTAAATTAGACCAACAGGAGACGAACTCCCCTAGATTGGACCAAAAGAAGACGAACTCCTTAGGTTGGACCAAAAGGAGTCGAACTCCCTTAGGTTGGACCAAAAGGAGTACAACTCCATAGATTGAACCAAAAGGAGATGAACTCCTTAGAAGGGACCAAAAGGAGATGAACTCCTTTAGATTGGACCATAAGGAGACGAACTCCTTAGATTGGACCAACAGGAGACGAACTCCCTTAGATCGAACCAAAAGGAGACGAACTCCTTAGAATGGACCAAAAGTAGACGAACTCCTTTATGTTGGACCAAAAGGATACGAACTCCCTTAGGTTGGACCAAAAGGAGACGAAGTCAATATTGGACGAACAGGAGACGAACTTACTTAGAATGGACCAAAAGGAGACGAACTCCTCAGAATGGACCAAAAGGTGACGAACTCCTTAGATTGGACCCAAAGGAGACGAACTCCTTTAGATTGGACCGAAAGGAGACGAACTCCTTAGAACGGACCAAAAGGAGACGAACTCCCTTAGATTGGTTGAACAGGAGACGAACTCCCGTAGATTGGACCAAAAGGAGACGAACTGCTTAGAATGGACCAAGAGAAGACGAACTCCCTTAGGTTGGACCAAAAGGAGTCGAACTCCTTAGATTGGACCAACAGGGGACGAACTCCCTTAGATTTGACCAACAAGAGACGAACTTACTTAGAATGGACCGAAAGGAGACGAACCCCTTAGAATGCACCAAAAGGAGACGAACTCACTTAGATTAGACCAACAGGAGACGAACTCTCTTAAATTGGACAAAAAGGAGACGAACTCCTTAGAAGGGACCAAAAGGAGACGAACTCGTAGAGGGGACCAAAAGGAGACGAACTCCTTAAGATGGAATTAAAAAGGAGACGAAACTCCTTGGCTGGGGCCAACAGGAGACGAACTCCCTTAGGTGACCAAAGGAGACCGAGCTACTCAGAATGGAACAAAGGGGATTGGAACTCACTTAGGTTGGACCCAAAAGGAAAACGACTCCTTAGATGGACCAACAGGAGACGAACTCACTTAGATTGGACCAAACAAGGAGAGGAAACTTACGTTAGAATGGACCAAAAGGAGACGAACTACCTTAAGATTGGACAAAAAAGGAGAGGGAACTCCCTTAGATTGGCCCAAAAAGTTGACAACTCACTTCGAAATGGACCAAAAGGAGACGACTCCCTTAGATTGGACAACAGGAGAAAACTCTCTAAAATGGACAAAAGGAGACGAAACCTTTAGAAGGGACCAAAAGGAGATGAACTCCCTTAGATTGGATAAAATGGAGCCGAACTCCTTGGATTGGGCCAACAGGAGACGAACTCCCTTAGATTGGACCAAAAGGAGACGAACTCCTCAGAATGGAAATGGAATGGAAAGATTGCACAGAGCCATTTTTCCCCCACAGGTACTGTTCACTTTAACGCTCTCTAGCTTGGCACTGTGCATGGCTTGGTTCATGTGCTGATTCGAACGCTCCTCTGGCTTTGATCGTTTGATTGCTGGTTGGGATGGAAGAATCACTTCAACTTGCCCTTCACTACAGCTCGTGGTTTCCTTCTTCTCGATTTACTTGACTTGATCGGCTCTTCTCAGCTAGGGCTTTGAAACTCGATTTTCTCTCGATTGGCTGCATGGGTGAGGCCCTACGAAGTTGCTCCCAGCTCGCCTGTGTGTTCTGATGGTCTCCAGTTGAGGTATTTCAGCTCCTTTCTCCCTTGCATTACGATTTTCAACTGATTCGTGGAATCTGGATTTTCGGAGCACTGTTCATGGAAGATCCACTGTTCATGTTCATCGTGAATCAATGGATTAAGCTAATTATGTGACTCTGCTAGCTTCTTGGGTACTCTGTGGCCTCCGTTGTGCACTAACATTATTGATGTATGGTCGGTGAACTTCTGGAGGATGTCGGGTTTTCTGGATTTCTGGGTTTCACGTACTGTTCATCGAAGAACCTATTAGTAGGTGGGAGTATAGTGGCGTGGAGCTGTTCGTGGTTTCTATGCTGAGTTCGTGGGTTACCTTTGGGTGATGGAAAAACACGAGGCCATTGAGATGCAGTCCCTAACCTCGGCACCCCCTCCTCACAAAGAGGGGGGAGAAATTAGTGTGTCCACTCATGTTGGTCCTTCTACGGTGAGAGGTAGGAAGGCCAGAGCAAAAGCAGATTGGCTAGGAGAGTGGAAGTGTTGCCTCCTTCTACGGAATTCTCAGCCCCTCCATCGGACTCCTTAAATGATCAGGCTCGTCTGGGTGCTTCCTTTGCTCCATGTCCGAATATGGTCAGGGGAAAAGGTGTGCTTCAACCTCAACCACAACGGTTTTCTCCTTCTAAATTGGCTGGTGATGGTGCTATAAGACGTAAGTCGATATCTCAGAGTCGTGGTCGTTCTAAAAGTAAATTCAGGGACGATTCTACAGGGGCAGGTTCCAAATGGCCTCCTTCACAGCCCATGGCTGCACCGGGTGCTGCTGATGGTGTTCGGGATAAGACTAAGATCCCCCAACAAAAGTCCTGGGCTAATGTGGCTCGGGCTACTGCTGCTATATGGTATGATCTGTCCTTTATACCCCCTTCTTTTAATAACGGTAAACCATGTGTGCATATTTTTGAGGAGATCCTTCAAGCCACGGATAGGGTGTTGCACGAATCGGTGGTGGGTTATCTCGTTGGGAAGAAACTACCATTTAAACTGATTGAAGCTGCGCTAAAACATTTGTGGGGAAATTTCTTGGTAGATATGAAGGCCAACGATGATGGCTTCTTCTTTTTTCACATCCCGGATGCGGAATTCCGTAGGAAAATCTTGGAGAGAGGACCCATCACGGTGGCATGGATCCCTCTAGTTCTTCAACAATGGCATCCTATGCTAGTGCTAAAAAAGAAAGACATGATAAAGTCCCGGTATGGGTTAAGCTCAGGAACCTACCTTATTCTGCTTGGTCCTCGAAGGGTATTAGTGCTATTGCTAGCACATTTGGCAAGCCCCTCTATGTTGATCAACATACACAACATAGGAGAGTCATTTCTTTTGCACGTGTTTGTGTGGAGATTAGTGCAAAAAATCCCATCTATGACTCGATTTCAGTTTTTCAGGATGATGAGGAGATTATAGTTACTGCAGAGTATGAATGGAAACCACTCCTCTGTCCTAAATGTGAAACTTTCGGACATAGATGTCCTGAGTTGAAGTCGACAGCTCCTGAGGATGTCTCGGCTTCTCGGGAGGAACATATAGTCCCAATTAATGTTCAGCCAACTCCAACTCCATTGGGTGACACGGCTAAGTCACAAACTGATTGGACTACGGTCCACTCCAAGCATACCAAGAAGAAGGCCGCCACTGCTGAGTTGTTACCTTCAGAGCAAAGGGCTAATCCTTTGATCCCCACGACACCTAGCTCGCACCATTCTGTCTCCTCTCACAATGAGACCTAACGAATTGATGTACATCCTACGAGCTGCCCAGCATCCATTCCTTCTCCTTGCGTATCCAATGAGGACTCGGCTGAGGCTTCTAAGGCGCTGAGTTCATTACCCAATAGTTGTGATGATACCTCCTCCACGGACTCCTCTCACGAATTATTTCAAGTGGTAAACCCTAAGCTAAATTTTGTAGTTGGTGCACTTTTGAGGAGTGGGAAAGCACTCCACAATGATGAACACGCCCCTGATGCCGTGAGTGCTCCTATTGTTGCTTGTTCCCCTCCTTCTGTGGAGGTGCTGAAAAAATCCACAACCAAGAAGAAAGGTCGCAGTGCCAAAAGGAGGTAAGTCCCTCTCCTCCTAGCAACTTGTAGATATGATTTTGGGTGCTTGGAATATCAGGGGTCTATGTGATCCTGTTAAACAAGCAGAAGTCAGGTTTCTTGTACAGTCTAATAACCTTCTTTGTATTGGTATTTTGGAAACCAAGGTCAACCCCGGAAATTTTGGTGAAATCTCTTCTAACTTGATTCCGGGCTGGACTTGGAAGTCAAATTACGATTATTCTGACCTTGGGCGCATATGGATCGGTTGGGATCCGCAGCATGTTTGGTTTGATCTCATAGCTTCTTCGTCGCAAGCTATGCATGGGTTCATTCGCCTTGTTGACTCGACTACGTTTTTTGCCATCTCTTTTGTATATGCTGGTTATACCTTTGTGGATAGGCGCTTGCTATGGACTGATTTGGCCTCGAGAAAGAATTCTTTTCTGGACACACCGTGGGTTGTACTTGGTGACTTCAATGCCATTCGATTCCCATCCGATCGTGAAGGGGGAACTCTAGCTTGGCCACCGTCTTTTGATGAGTTCCACTCTTGCTTGTTGGAGGCTGAACTAGACGCTCAGGTATATCGGGAGGAGATTCACTTGGGCTGCTTATGAAGGTCCCAATCGCATACAGAGGAAAATAGATAGAGTTCTTGTTAACCCCAAATGGGCTATGGATTTCAGTTACTCGGAAGCAACTTTTCTATCACCTGGTATCTCGGATCATACACCCATGGTGGTGAGAGTTTTGCCTTCAATCCTGGTCAGAAAACCTTTTAAATTCTACAACTTCTAGATGTCAGATCCTGGGTTCTTGCCTTTGGTATCTCAGATTTGGGAGCTTGATGTTAGAGGATCACCGATGTTCCAGCTATGCACCAAACTGAAACTATTAAAAGCTAAGCTTAAAGTGTTCATCCGACAGTCCTATTCTGATATTTCTAGATGCACCTTGCTAGCTAGACAAATCCTGAAGTCTATTCAAGACAATCTTATGCAAGATCCGACCAACTCCCTACTTGCGCTAGAGGAGAAGACTGCTGGTGATTTATTTTATAGCCTGCGCCTCCAGGAGGAACTTTTCTACAAGCAGAAATCTAGAATCCGCTGGCTTCAAGAGGGAGACCGTAACACTGAGTTCTTTCATTATTCTGTGAAGAGGAGGCAGCTCAATAACAGAATTTTATCAATCATTGATGATTCTGGCTCTCGGACTTCTTCGGCGAATCAAGTAGTTGAGGCATTTGTGAATTATTATAAACATCTTTTCGAGAGCCCTCCTCAAATGTCCCCCCGTCCCTCGGCACAGAATGTTGCCGTCCATTTAAGAAGTAAGTTAAACACTTCTCAGTTGACTATTCTTACTTCTCCTTACACGGAACAAGAAGTACGTGCCACTTTATTCTCCTTGACCTCTGGGAAGGCCCCGGGACCGGACGGATTCAATGCTGATTTTTTTTAAGAGATCTTGGGATGTTGTTGGTGAGTTAGTTACCTCCGCTATTTTAGAATTCCTTAACTCCGGAAACTTGCTACGCCAACTCAATACCACTATTATTGCATTAATTCCCAAGTGCTCTAATGCCTCCTTAGTAAGTGATTTTAGGCCTATTGCTTGCTGCAACACCATTTACAAATGTATCACCAAAATCTTGGCGAATCGGCTTGCTAAGGTACTCCCCTCTCTCATTGACGGGTCTCAAGCGGCTTTTGTAAAAGGGAGGAAAATCTCGGATAACATCTTGCTAGCCCAACAAGAACTCTTTGCTGGTTTCCATCATGACAAATACTCTCCAAAGTGTGCGATCAAGGTCGACTTCAAGAAAGCTTACGATACGGTGGATTAGGCCTTCCTAGAGGCGACCCTCATTGGTTTCGGTTTCCCGATGCAATTCATTAAATTGATGATGGTATGTGTCCGAACCCCAAAATTTTCTATATCAATCAATGGTGAGTTGCATGGTTTCTTCTCAAGTTCAAGAGGACTAAGACAAGGCAATCCCCTCTCTCCATATTTTTTTACTTTGGTCATGGAAGTATTCTCTGGGCTTATATCCACTACAACTGCATGTCCTCAGTTTAACTACTATTGGCGATGTAAATCCACGAAGTTGACCCATCTCTTCTTTGCTGATGATGTCTTGCTATTTTGCCGAGTTGATATGGCTTCAGTCTCTTGCTTGAAGTCTGCACTTGACACATTCTCGGAGTGGTCGGGCCTTTTCCAAACTCTTCTAAGAGTGAGGTATATATTTCAGGTAACTCTATTTCTTCACAAGACATCATTGGTCTTTTGAACTTTAGGGTGGGATCCTTACCTTTTCGATATCTTGAAGTGCCCGTGGTAGCAACTAGACTTGGGAAAGCCGATTGTGTCTCTTTCGTGAACTCCATCACCAAGAGAGTTCAATCTTGGACTCAACGGTTTCTATCATTTGCTGGCCGTCTCCAATTGGTTAAATCTGTCCTTCATGCAATTCAGGTTTATTGGTCCAATATTTTCATCTTACCTGTTTCGGTTCTAGATTGCCTTGAGAAGATCATTAGGCAGTTCTTGTGGAAAGGCCTTTCCTTAGGCCCCGGGGGTGCAAAAGTCTCATGGCATGATGTATGCTTCCCAAAAGAAGAGGGAGGACTCGGTATAAGGCACCTAAAACAAAGCAACAAAGCTTCCATGCTCAAACATATTTGGGCCCTTTTCTCGGACAAAGAATCGCTCTGGTGCATTTGGATACATTCTAATTTCATCAAGAACCGGAGTTTTTGGGAGGTACGTAGACCTACGTTCTGTTCGTGGTCTTGGAAGAAGATCATTGACTTAGGGAAAGAATTCAGACATATGTTTCACTGGCGTGTGGGGGATGGGCTTTCTATTTCCTTATGGTTCGATGCTTTTCATCCAAATGGCCCGCTCAATATGTTGTTTAGTAACCGACAAATTTATCTGTTGGGTTACCCAAGAGATGCCTCACTTGCTGAATTACTAGATAACCGGGCTCCTAATTCGAATCTTATGGAGACATTGATTGATTGGGGGGCTGACCTCCCTTCACCTACTGCTCATTCTTTTGTGGAAGGGTTCAAATTCTGGAAAATTTTCGTCTTCTTCAGCTTGGGAAGCTATAAGACCGAAGAAACCTCGGGTTCATTGGTTCGAATTTATTTGGGATTCATCCATCGCCCCTACACACCAATTCCTCCTATGGTTGATGACAAAAAGAAAACTCCCTACCCAGGTTTTTCTTCTAACTTATGGTAGAATCACTAATGCTACATGTGCATTTTGCCATCTAAGGCCGGACTCGATTGACCATCTTTTCTTCAGATGCTCCATAACTAAACACTTAGCCCTTTTTTGGTCGCGGAATTGTCTTCTTGATTGGCAAGAGGGTGGCTGGAATACCACCCTTAATTGGGCTATTACTCATATATCCGACAATCAATTTTCCCAAAAGATTGTGAGGTTCGCTCTTGGAGCGGTGTGCCACATCATTTGGAAGTCTAGGACCAACATCTTATTCAGGAACTGCGACAGTTTCCTCCCGGCAATGAAGATGCGACTTTTGAAACTTGTCAAGGACTTCGCTAGAACTCAGAAGAATGTCAGTGACACTACTAGGAATAGAAGAATTCAGCATAATTGGGGCTTGGATGACTCCATTTTTTTGTAATTGACTTGTGTTTTGCCCTTTTTGTTGGTACCTTCTAGTCTTTGAGATTCATGGTACTCCTCCACTTAGCTCATTTAGAGTGTAAGTGTAGGTCTGTAGTACCGGTCTCTCCCTTTCTTCTTATCTCCTCCTTATGTCCATCTTCTAGTTTCTGAGACTCACGATACTCCTTCACTTAGCTCACATGAGTGTAAGTGTAGGTTTGTAGTATCGGTTTCTCCATCTCATGTACTTTTGGCTCTAAAGATCAATATACTTTTACCCAACCAAAAAAAAAAAACTCCTCAGAATAGGCCAAAAGGAGACGAACTCCCTTAGGTTGGACCAAAACGAAAGGAACTCCCTAGATTGGACCAACAGGAGACGAACTCCCTTAGATTGGACCAATAAGAGAGGAACTTTATTAGATGACCAAAAGAGACGAACTCCCTTAGTGGGGAACAAAGAGGCAAAACTCCTTAGAAGGGACCAAAAGGAGACGAACACCATTAGATTGGAGCAAAAGGAGACGAACTTCATTAGATGGATCAAAGGAGACGAACTCCCTTAGATTGGACCAACAAGAGAGGAACTTACTTAGAAAGGACCAAAAGTAGACGAACTCCTTAGAAGAGACCAAAAGGAGACGAACTCCCTTAGATTGGACCAAAAGGTGACGAACTCCTCAGAACGGACCAAAAGGAGACGAATTCCCTTAGGTTGGACCAAAAGGAAACGAACTCCTTAGATTGGACCAACAGGAGACGAATTCCATAGATTGGACCAACAAGAAAGGAACTTACTTAGAATGGACCAAAAGGAGACGAACTCCCTTAGAATGGACCAAAAGGAGACGAACACCTTAGAATGACCCAAAAGGAGACGAAGTCCCTTAGATTGGACCAACAAGAGAGGAACTTATGTTGAATGGACCAAAAGGAGACGAACTCCTCAGAATGGACCAAAAGGAGACGAATTCCCTTATGATGGACCAAAAGGAAATGAACTCCTTAGATTGGACCAACAGGAGTCAAACTCCCTTAGATTGGACCAACAAGAGAGGAACTTACTTAGAATGGACAAAAAGGAGACGAACTCCCTTAGATGGACAAAAAAGGAGACGAAACTCCTTAGAATGAAACCAAAAGGAGACGAACGCCTTAGATTGGACCATGAGGAGACGACCTTCCTAAGATTGGACCAAAAGGAGACGAACTCCTTAGATTGGACCAAGAGGAGACGATCTTGGTTAGATTGCACTCAAAGGAGCCGAATTCCTTAGATTGGACCAAGAGGAGACGATCTTGGTTAGATTGCACTCAAAGGAGCCGAACTCCTTAGATTGGACCAAGAGGAGACGAACTTCCTAAGATTGGACCAAACGGAAACGAACTCCCTTAGCTTGGATTGACAAGAGACGAACATACTTAGATTGGACCGAATGGAGACGAACTCCTTAGATTGGACCAACAGGAAACGAACTCCCTTAGATTGGACAAAAAGAAGACGAACTCCTTAGACTGGACCAAAAGGAGGCGAACTACTTAGAATGGACCAAAGGGAGACGAACTCCTTAGATTCGATCAACAGGAGACGAACACCCTTAGATTGGACCAAAAGGAGACAGCTCCGCAAAATGGACCCAACGGAGACGAATTCCCTTAGTTGGACCAAAAGGAAACGAAATCCTGAGAGTGACCAACAGGAGACGAACTCCATGAGAATGGACAAACAAGAGAGGAACTTACTTAGAATGGACCAAAAGGAGACAAACTCCCTTAGATTGGACCAAAAGGAAATGAACTCCTTAGAATGAAACAAAAGGAGACGAAGTCCCTTAGATTGGACCAACAAGAGAGGAACTTACTTAGAATGCACCAAAAGGAGGCGAACTCCCTTAGATTGGACCAAAAGGAGACGAACTCCTTAGAATGAAACAAAAGGAGTCGAAGTCCCTTAGATTGGACCAAAAAGAGAGGAACTTACTTAAATGGACCAAAAGGACACGAACTCCCTTAGATTGGACCAACAAGAGAGGAACTTAGTTAGAATGGACCAAAAGGAGACGAACTCCCTTAGATTGGACCAAAAGGAGTCGAACTCCCTTAGATTGGACCAAAAGGAGACGAACTCCTTAGAAGCGACCAACAGGAGACGAACTCCCTTAGATTTGACCAACTGGAGACGAACTCCTCTAGAATGGACCAAAAGGAGATGAACTCCCTAGAATGGACCAAAATGAGACGAACTCCCTTAGGTTGGACCAAAAGGAGTCGAACTCCATAGATTGAACGAAAAGGAGACGACCTCCTTAGAAGGGACCAAAAGGAGACGAACTTCTTAGAATGGACCAAAAGGACACGAACTCCTTAGAAGAGACCAAGAGGAGACAAACTCCCTTAGCTTGGACCAAAAGGAGTCGAACTCTTTAGATTGGACCAATAGGGGACGAACTCCCTTAGATTTGACCAACACGAGACGAACTTACTTAGAATGGACCGAAAGGATACGAACTCCTTAGAAGAGACCCAAAGGAGACAAACTCGATAGAATGGACCAAAAGGAGACGAACTCCCTTAGTTAGACCAACAGGAGACGAACTCTCTTAAATTGGACAAAAAAGGAGACGAACTCCTTAGAAGGGACCAAAAGGAGACGAACTCCCTTGGATTGGATAAAAAGGAGACGAACAGCTTGGATTGGGCCAACAGGAGACGAACTCCCTTAGATTTGCCCAAAAGGAGACGAACTCCTCAAAATGGACCAAAAGGAGACGAACTCCCTTTGGTTGGACCAAAAGAAAACGAATTCCTTAGATTGGACCAAAAGGAAACGAACTCCCTTTGATTGGTCCAACCCGAGAGGAACTTGGTTAGAATGGACCAAAAGGAGACGAACTCCCTTAGATTGGACCAAAAGGAGACGAATTCCTTAGAATGGACCAAAAGGAGGCGAACTCCCCTAGATTGGACCAACAAGAGAGGAACTTACTTAGAATGGACCAAAAGAAGACGAACTCCTTAGAAGATACCAAAAGGAGACGAACTCCCTTAGATTTGTCCAAAAGGAGACGAGCTCCGCAAAATGGACCAAAAGGAGACGAATTCCCTTAGGTTGGACCAAAAGGAAACGAACTCCTTAGATTGGACCAACGGGAGACGAACTCCTATAGATTGGACCAACAAGAGAGGAACTACTCGAATGGACCCAAAAAGGAGACGCGAAATCCCTTAGATTGGACCAAAAGGAAACGAACTCATTACATGAAACAAAAGGAGAACGAAGGTCCCTTAGATTGGACCAACAAGAGATGAACTTACTTAGAATGGACCAAAAGGAGACGAATTCCTTAGATTAGACCAAATGGAGACGAACTCCCTTAGATTGACCAAAAGGAGACGAACTCCTTAGATTGGACCAACAGGATACGAACTCCCTTATATTGGATCAACAAGAGAGGGACTTACTTAGAATGGACCAAAAGGAGACGAACTCCTTAGATTGGACCAACAGGAGACGAACTCCCAGATTGAACCCAAAGGGACGAAAAATACTTAAGAAGGGACCAAAAGGAGACGAAACTCCTTTTGACTGGGACCTAAAGAGGCGAACCTTCGAAGGACCAAAAGGAAACGAACTCCTCAGAATGCACCAAAAGGAGACGAACTCCCTTAGATTGGACCAAAAGGAGACGAACTCCATAGATTGGACCAAGAGGAGACGAACTTACTTAATATGGACCAAAAGGAAACGAACTCCTCAGAATGCACCAAAAGGAGACGAACTCCCTTAGATTGGACCAACAAGAGAGGAACTTGGTTAGAATGGACCTAAAGGAGACGAACTCCCTTAGATTGGACGAAAAGGAGACGAATTCCTTAGAATGGACTAAAAGGAGAGAAACTCCCTTAGATTGGACCAACAACAGAGGAACTTACTTACAATGGACTAAAAGGAGACGAACTCCTTAGAAGAGACCAAAAGGAGACGAACTCCCTTAGATTGGACCAAAAGGAGATGAATTCCTTAGAATGGACCAAAAGGAGACGAACTCCTTAGAAGAGGACAAAAGGAGACGAACTCCCTTAGAATGGACCAATAGGAGACAAACTCCTTAGAATGGACCAAAATGAGATGAACTCCCTTAGATTGGACCAAAAGGAGTCGAACTCCTTAGATTGGACCAAAAGGAGACGAACTCCTTAGATTGGACCAAAAGGAGAGGAACTCCTTAGATTGGACTAACAGGTGACGAACTGCCATAGATTTGACCAACAAGAGATGAACTTAATTAGAATGGACCAAAAGGAGACGAACTGCTTAGAATGGACCAAAAGGAGACGAACTCCCTTAGATTGGACCAAAAGGAGACGAGCTCCGCAAAATGGACCAAAAGGAGACGAATTCCCTTAGGTTGGACCAAAAGGAAGCGAACTCCTTAGATTGGACCAACGGGAGACTAAAATCCTGTAGAGTAGACCAATAAGAGAGGAACTTACTTAGAATGGACCAAAAGGAGACGAACTCCCTTAGATTGGACCAAAAGGAACCGAACTCCTTAGAATGAAACAAAAGGAGACGAAGTCCCTTAGATTGGACCAACAAGAGAGGAACTTACTTAGAATAGACCAAAAGGAGACGAACTCCCTTAGATTGGACCAAAAGGAGACGAACTCCTTAGAATGAAACAAAAGGAGACGAAGTCCGTTAGATTGGACCAAAAAGAGAGGAACTTACTTAGAATGGACCAAAAGGAGATGAACTCCTTAGAATGGACCAAAAGGAGTCGAACTCCACAGATTGAACCAAAAGGAGACGAACTACTTAGAAGGGACCAAAAGGAGACGAACTCCTTTTGACTGGACCTAAAGGAGGCGAACTCCTTTGAATGGACCAAAAGGAAACGAACTCCTTAGAATAGACCAACAGGAGACGAACTCCCTTAGATTGGAACAAAAGGAGACGAGCTCCTTAGATTGGACCAACAGGAGACGAGATCCTTAGATTGGACCAACAGGAGACGAACTTACTTAGAATGGACCAAAAGGAAACGAACACCTCAGAATGCACCAAAAGGAGACGAACTCCTTAGAATGGACCAAAAGGAGAAGAACTCCCTTAGATTGGACCAACAAGAGAGGAACTTGGTCAGAATGGACCTAAAGGAGACGAACTCCCACAGATTGGACGAAAAGGAGACGAATTCCTTAGAATGGACCAAAAGGAGACAAACTCCCTTAGATTGGACCAACAACAGAGGAACTTACTTACAATGGACCAAAAGGAGATGAACTCCTTAGAAGAGACCAAAAGCAGACGAACTCCCTTAGATTGGACCAAAAGGAGATGAACTCCTCAGAATGGACCAAAAGGAGACGAACTCCTTAGAATGGACCAACAGGAGACGAAAAACCTTAGATTTGACCAAAAGGAGACGAACTCCTTTAGATTGGAGCAAAAGGAGACAAACTCCTTAAATTGGACCAACAGGAGCCGAACTCACTTAGATTGGACCAACAAGAGAGGAACTTACTTAGAATGGACCAAAAGGACACGAACTCCTTAGAAGAGACCAAAAGGAGACGAACTCCTTAGAATGGACCAAAACAAGACGACCTCCCTTAGATTGGACCAACAGGAGACGAACTCGATGAGATTGGACCAACAAGAGAGGAACTTACTTAGAATGGACCAAAAGGAGACGAACTCCCTTAGATTAGACCAACAAGAGAGGAACTTACTGAGAATGGACCAAGAGGAGACGAACTCCTTAGAAGAGACTAAAAGGAGACGAACTCCCATAGATTGGACCAAAAGGAGACGAACTCCTTAAAATGGACGAAAAGGAGACGAACTCCCTTAGATTGGACCAACAAGAACGGAACTTACTTAGAATGGACCAAAAGGAGACGAACTCCTTAGATTAGACCAACAGGAGACGAACTCCCTTAGATTGGACCAAAAGGCGACGAACTCCTTAGATTGGACCAATAGGAGACGAACTCCTCAGAATGGACCAAAAGGAGACGAACTCCTTAGATTGAACCAAGAGGGACAAACTCCCTTAGAGTTGGACAAAAGGAGACGAACTCCTTGGAATGGACCAAAAGGAGATGAACTCCCTTAGATTGGACCAAAAAGAGTTGAACTCCTTAGAATGGACCAAAAGGAGACGAACTCCTCAAAATGGACCAAAAGGAGACGAACTCCCTTTGGTTGGACCAAAAGGAAACGAATTCCTTAGATTGGACCAAAAGGAAACGAACTCCCTTAGATTGGTCCAACAAGAGAGGAACTTGGTTAGAATGGACCAAAAGGAGACGAACTCCCTTAGATTGGACCAAAAGGAGACGAATTCCTTAGAATGGACCAAAAGCAGACGAACTCCCTTAGATTGGACCAACAAGAGAGGAACTTACTTAGAATGGACCAAAAGAAGACAAACTCCTTAGAAGAGACCAAAAGGAGACGAACTCCCTTAGATTGGACCAAAAGGAGACGAGCTCCGCAAAATGGACCAAAAGGAGACGAATTCCCTTAGATTGGACCAAAAGGAGACGAACTCCTTAGAATGAAACAAAAGGAGACGAACTCCCTCGGATTGGACCAAAAGGAGACGAACTCCTTAGATTGAACCAACAGGAGCCGAACTCCCTTAGATTGGACCAACGGAAGACGAACTCCTATAGATTGGACCAACAAGAGACGAACTTACTTAGAATGGACCAAAAGAAGACGAACTCCCTTAGATTGGACCAAAAGGAAACGAACTCCTTAGAATGAAAAACAAAAACCGGAGCCGAACTCCCTTAGATTGGACCAACAAGAGAGGCACGTACTAGAATGGACCCAAAAGGCGGACGAACTCTCTTAGATTGAACAAAAGGAGACGAACTCGTTCGAAGAAACAAAAAGGAGAGCTAAGTCCCTTAGATGGGACCAAAAAGAGAGGAAATACTTAGAATGGACCAAAAGGAGATGAAACTCCTTAGAATGGACCAAAAGACACGAACTCCCTTAGATTGACACAAAAGAGACGTCTCCATAGATTGGACCAAAAGGAGTCGAAATCATAGATGTTACAAAAAGGAGACGAACTCCTTAGATGGACCCAAAGAGAGGAACTTACTTAGAATGGACCAAAAGGCGAAGAACTCCTTAGAATGGACCAAAAGGGAGACGAACTCCCTTAGATTGGACCAACAAGAGAGGAACTTACTTAGAATGGAGGAACTTAGTTAGAATGGACCAAAAGGAGACGAACTCCCTTAGATTGGACCAAAAGGAGACGAACTCCCTTAGATTGGACCAACAAGAGAGGAACTTACTTAGAATGGACCAAAAGGAGACGAACTCCCTCTGGTTGGACCAAAAGGAGTCGAAATCCATAGATTGAACCAAAAGGAGACGAACTAGTTAGAAGGGACCAAAACGAGACGAACTCCTTTTGACTGGACCTAAAGGAGTCGAACTCCTTTGAATGGACCAAAAGGAGACGAACTCCTTAGAAGAGACCAACAGGAGACGAACTCCCTTAGCTTGGACCAAAAGGAGACGAACTCCTTAGATTGGACCAAGAGGAGACGAACTTACTTAGAATGGACCAAAAGGAAACGAACTCCTCAGAATGCACCAAAAGGAGACGAACTCCTTAGAATGGACCATAAGGAGACGAACTCCCTTAGATTGGACCAACAAGAGAGGAACTTGGTTAGAATGGACCTAAAGGAGACGAACTCCCTTAGATTGGACGAAAAGGAGACGAATTCCTTAGAATGGACCAAAAGGAGACAAACTCCCTTAGATTGGACCAACAACAGAAAAACTTACTTACAATGGACCAAAAGGAGACGAACTCCTTAGAAGAGACCAAAAGGAGACGAACTACCTTAGATTGGACCAAAAGGAGAGGAACTCCTTAGAATGGACCAAAAGGAGACGAACTCCATAGAACAGGACAAATGGAGACGAACTCCCTTAGAATGGACCAATAGGAGGCGAACTCCTTAGAATGGACCAAAATGAGACGAACTCCCTTAGATTGGACCAAAAGAAGTCGAACACCTTAGAATGGACCAAAAAGAGACGAACTCCTTAGAAAAGACCAACAAGAGACGAAAAAACTTAGATTTGACCAAAAGGAGACGAACTCCTTTAGATTGGACCAAAAGGAGACGAACTCCTTATATTGGACCAACAGGAGCCGAACTCCCTTAGATTGGAACAACAAGAGAGGAACTTACTTAGAATGGACCAAAAGGACACGAACTCCTTAGAAGAGACCAAAAGGAGACGAACTCCTTAGAATGGACCAAAACAAGACGACCTCCCTTAGATTGGACCAACAGGAGACGAACTCGATGAGATTGGACCAACAAGAGAGGAACTTACTTAGAATGGACCAAAAGGAGACGAACTCCCTTAGATTGGACCAACAAGGGAGGAACTTACTTAGAATGGACCAAAAGGAGACGAACTCCTTAAAAGAGACTAAAAGGAGACGAACTCCCATAGATTGGACCAAAAGGGGACGAACTCCTTAAAATGGACGAAAAGGAGACGAACTCCCTTAGATTGGACCAACAAGAGAGGAACTTACTTAGAATGGACCAAAAGGAGACGAAAAACCTTAGGTTGGACCAAAAGGAGACGAACTCCTTTAGATTGGACCAAAAGGAGACGAACTCCTTAGAATGGGACCAAAAGGAGACGAACTCCCTTAGATTGAGACCAAAAGGAGCGAAAACTCCTTTAGAATGGCCAAAAGAAGGGCGAACTCCTTTGAAGAGACCAAAAGGAGACGAACTCCTTAGAATGGACCAAAAGGAGATAAATTCCCTTAGATTGGACCAATAGGAGACGAACACCCCTAGATTGGACCAAAAGGAGACAAACTCCTTAGAAAGGACCAAAAGGAGACGAACTCCCTTAGGTTGGACCAACAAGAGAGGAACTTACTTAGAATGGACGAAAAGGATACGAACTCCCTTAGATTGGACCAACAAGAGAGGAACTTACTTAGAATGGACCAAAAGGAGACGAACTCCTTAGAATGGACCAAAAGGAGACGAACTCCTTTCAAGAGACCAAAAGGAGACGAACTCCTTTGAAGAGACCAAAAGGAGACGAACTCCTTAGAATGGACCAAAAGGAGATAAACTCCCTTAGATTGGACCAATAGGAGACGAACACCCCTAGATTGGACCAAAAGGAGACGAACTCCTTAGAAAGGACCAAAAGGAAACGAACTCCCCTTGGTTGGACCAAAAGGAGATTAACTCCTTAGAATGGACCAAAAGGACACGAACTCCCTTAGATTGGACCAACAAGAGAGGAACTTAGTTAGAATGGACCAAAAGGAGACGAACTCCTTAGAATGGACCAAAAGGAGACGAACTCCCTTAGATTGGACCAAAAGGAGACGAACTCCTTAGAATGGACGAAAAGGAGACAAACTCCCTTAGATTGGACCAACAAGAGAGGAACTTACTTAGAATGGACCAAAAGGAGATGAACTCCCTTAGAATGGACCAAAAGGAGACGAACTCCTTAGAATGGACCAACAGGAGACGAACTCCCTGGCATTAGACCAACAAGAGAGGAACTTACTTAGAATGGACCAAAAGGAGACGAACTCCTTAGGATAGACCAATAGGAGACGAAAAACCTTAGATTGGACCAAAAGGAGACGAACTCCTTTAGATTGGACCAAAAGGAGACAAACTCCTTATATTGAACCAACAGGAGCCGAACTCCCTTAGATTGGACCAACAAGAGAGGAACTTACTTAGAATGGACCAAAAGGAGACGAACTCCCTTAGATTGGACCAACAAGTGAGGATCTTACTTAGAATGGACCAAAAGGAGACGAACACCTTAGAAGAGACCAAAAGTAGATGAACTGCCTTAGATTGGACCAAAAGGAGACGAACTCCTTAGAATGGACTAAAAGGAGACGAACTCCCATAGATTGGACCAAAAGGAGACGAACTCCCTTAGATTGGACCAACAAGAGAGGAACTTACTTAGAATGGACCAAAAGGACACGAACTCCTTAGAAGAGACCAAAAGGAAACGAACTCCTTAGAATGAACCAAAAGAAGACGGACTCCCTTAGATTGGACCAAAAGGAGTCGAACTCCTTAGATTGGATCACAAGGAGACGAACTTCTTAGAAGAGACCAACAGGAGACGAACATCCTTAGATTGGTCCAAAAGGAGACGAACTCCTTAGATTGGACCAACAGGAAACGAACTCCCTTAAATTGGACCAAAAGGAGACGAACTCGTTTAGATTGGACTAACAGGGGACGAACTACCTTAAATTTGACCAACAAGAGACGAACATACTTTGAGAGGACTAAAAGGAGACGAACTCCTTAGAATAGACCAAAAGAAGACCAACTCCCTTTGAATGGACCAAAAGGAGACGAACTCCTTAGAATGGATCAAAAGGAGAAGAACTCCCCTAGGTTGGACCAAAAGGAGTCTAACTCCATAGATTGAACCAAAAGGAGACGAACTCCTTAGAAAGGTCCAAAAGGAGACGAACTCCTTTAGATTGGACCAAAAGGAGTTGAACTCCTTAGAATGGACCAAAAGGAGACGAACACCATAGAAGAGACCAACAGGAGACGAACTCCCTTAGATTGGACCAAAAGAAGTCGAACTCCATAGATTGGACCAAAAGGAGACGAACTCCTTAGATTAGGCCAATAGGAAACGAACTCCCTTAGATTGGACCATAAGGAGACGAACTCCTTTAGATTGGACCAAAAGGAGACGAACTCCTCAGATTGGACCAACAGGAGACGAACTCCCCTAGATTGGACCAAAAGGAGACGAACTCCTTAGAATGGACCAAAAGGAGACGAACTCCCTTAGGTTGGACCAACAAGAAAGGAACTTATTTAGAATGGACCAAAAGGAGGCGAACTCCCTTAGATTGGGCCAAAAGCAGACGAACTCTTTAGAATGGACCAAAAGGAGACGTACTCCCTGAGATTAGACCAATAAGAGAGGAACTTACTTAGAATGGACCAAAAGGAGACGATCTTCCTTAGATTGAACCAACAAGAGAGGAACTCACTTAGAATGGACCAAAAGGAGACGAACTCCTTAGTAGAGACCAAAAGGAGACGAACTCCTTATAATGGACCAAAAGAAGACGAACTCCTTAGAAGAGACCAATAGGAGACGAACTCCCTTAGATTGGACCAATAGGAGACGAACTCCCTTAAATTGGACAAAAAGGAGACGAACTTCTTAGAAGGGACCAAAAGGAGACGAACTCCCTTAGATTGGACCAACAGGAGAGGAACTCCCTTAGATTGGACCAACAGGAGAGGAACTCCATTAGATTGGACCAAAAGGAGATGAACTCCTCAGATTGGACCAAATGGACACGAACTCCCTTAGGTTGGACCAAGAGGAAACGAACTCCTCAGATTGGACCAACAAGAGAGGAATTTACTTAGAATGGAACAAAAGGAGACGAACTCCCTTGGATTGGACCAAAAGGAGACGAACTCCTTAGAATGGACTAAAAGGAGACGAACTCCCTGAGATTGGACCAACAAGAGAGGAACTTACTTAGAATGGACCAAAAGGAGACGAACTCCCTTAGATTAGACCAACAAGAGAGGAACTTACTTAGAATGGACCAAAAGGAGACGAACTCTTTAGAAGAGACCAAAAGGACACGAATTCCCTTAGATTGGACCAAAAGGAGACGAACACCCTTAGATTGGACCAAAAGGAGTCGAACTCCTTAGAATGGACCAAAAGGAGACGAGCTGCTTAGATTGGACCCACCGGAAACGAACTCCCTTAGATTGGATTGACAAGAGATGAACATACTTAGATTGGACCGAAAGGAGACGAACTCCTTAGAATGGACCAAAAGGAGACGAACAGCCTTATATTGGACCAAAAGGAGTCGAACTCCTTAGAATGGACCAAAAGGACACGAACAACCTTCTATTGGACCAAAAGGAGTCGAACTCCTTAGAATGGACCAAAAGGATACGAACTCCTTAGATTGGACCAATAGGGGACGAACTCCCTTAGATTTGGCCAACACGAGACGAACTTACTTAGAATGGACCAACAGGAGACAAATTACTTAGAAGAGACCAAAAGGAGACACTTTCCTTAGAAAGGAGCAAAAGGAGACGAACTCCCTTAGATTGGACCAAAAGGAGACGAACTCCCTGAGATTGGACCAACAAGAGAGGAACTTACTTAGAATGGACCAAAAGGAGATGAACTCCCTTAGATTGGACCAACAAGAGGGGAACTTACATAGAATGGACAAAAAGGAGTCGAACTCCTTAGAAGAGACTAAAAGGAGACGAACTCCCATAGATTGGACCAACAGGAAACGAACACCCTTAGATTGGTCCAAAAGGAGACGAACTCCTTAGAAGAGACCAACAGGAAACGAACTCCCTTAAATTAGACCAAAAAGAGACGAACTCGTTTAGATTGGACTAACAGGGGACGAACTCCCTTAAATTTGACCAACAAGAGACGAACATACTTTGAGAGGACTAAAAGGAGACGAACTCCTTAGAATAGACCAAAAGAAGACCAACTCCCTTTGAATGGACCAAAAGGAGACGAACTCCTTAGAATGGATCAAAAGGAGAAGAACTCCCCTAGGTTGGACCAAAAGGAGTCTAACTCCATAGATTGAACCAAAAGGAGACGAACTCCTTAGAAAGGTCCAAAAGGAGACGAACTCCTTTAGATTGGACCAAAAGGAGTCGAACTCCTTAGAATGGACCAAAAGGAGACGAACACCATAGAGAGGACCCAATAGGAGACGAATCCTTAGATGGTACCAAAAGGAGTCGAACTCCTTAGATTGGACCAAAAGGAGACGAACTCCTTAGATTAGGCCAATAGGAAACGAACTCCCTTAGATTGGACCACAAGGAGACGAACACCCTTAGATTGGACCAAAAGGAGACGAACTCCTCAGATTGGACCAACAGGAGACGAACTACCCTAGATTGGACCAAAAGGAGACGAACTCCTTAGAATGGACCAAAAGGAGACGAACTCCGTTAGGTTGGACCAAAAGGAGTCGAACTCGTTAGATTGGACTAACAGGGGACGAACTCCCTTAGATTTGACCAAAAAGAGACGAACATGCATAGAGAGGACCAAAAGGAGACGAACTCCTTAGAAGAGACCAAAACCAGACGAACTCCTTAGAATGGACCAAAAGGAGACGAACTCCCTTAGGTTGGACCAAAAGGAGTCGAACTCGTTAGATTGGACTAACAGGGGACGAACTCCCTTCGATTTGACCAAAAAGAGACGAACATACTTAGAGAGGACCAAAAGGAGACGAACTCCTTAGAAGAGACCAAAACGAGACGAACTCCTTAGAATTGACCAAAAGGAGATGAACTCCCTTAGGTTGGACCAAAAGGAGTCGAATTCCATAGATTGAACCAAAAGGAGACGAACTCCTTAGAAGGGACCAAAAGGGGACGAACTCCATTAGATTGGACCAAAAGGAGACGAACTCCTTAGATTGGACCAACAGGAGACGAACTTACTTAGAATGGACCAAAAGGAGACGAACTCTTCTAAATGGACCAAAAGGAGACGAACTCCTTAGATTGGACCCAAACGAGACGAACTCCTTTAGATTGGACCGAAAGGAGACGAACTCATGAGATTGGACCCTCCGGAAACGAACTCCCTTAGATTGGATTGACAAGAGACGAACATACTTAGATTGGACCGAAAGGAGACGAACTCCTTAGAATGGTCCAAAAGGAGACGAACTGCCTTCGATTGGACCAAAAGGAGAGGAACTCCTTAGATTGGACCAACAGGGGACGAACTCCCTTAGATTTCACCAACAAGAGATGAACTTACTTTCAATGGACCAAAAGGAGACGTACTCCATAGAAGAGACCAAAAGGAGACGAACTCCATAGAATGGACCAAAACAAGACGAACTCCCTTAGATTTCCCCAACAAGAGACGAACATACTTTGAGAGGACTAAAAGGAGACGAACTCCTTAGAATGGACCAAAAGAAGACCAACTCCCTTAGAATGGACCAAAACGAGACGAACTCCATAGAATGGACCAAAAGGAGACGAACTCTCCTAGGTTGGACCAAAAGGACTCGAACTCCATAGATTGAACGAAAAAGGAGACGAACTCCTTAGAAAGGACCAAAAGGAGACGAACTCCTTTAGATTGGACCAAAAGGAGTCGAACTCCTTAGAACGGACCAAAAGGAGACGAACACCATAAAAGAGACCATCAGGAGACGAACTCCCCTAGATTGGACCAAAAGGAGTCGAACTCCTTAGATTGGACCAAAAGGAGATGAACTCCTTAGATTAGGCCAATAGGAAACGAACTCCCTTAGATTGGACCAAAAGGAGACGAACTCCTTTAGATTGGACCAAAAGGAGACGAACTCCTCAGATTGAACAAACAGGAGACGAACTCCCCTAGATTGGACCAAAAGGAGACGAACTCCTTAGAATGGACCAAAAGGAGACGAACTCCCTTAGGTTGGACCAAAAGGAGTCGAACTCGTTAGATTGGAAAAAAAGGAGACGAACTCCTTAGAAGAGACCAAAAGGAGACGAACTCCCTTAGATTGGACCAAACGGAGACGAACTCCTTAGAATGGACCAAAAGGAGACGAACTCCCTTAGATTGGACCAAAAGGAGTCGAACTACTTAGAATGGACCAACAGGAGACGAACTCCTTAGAATAGACCAACAGGAGACGAAAAACCTTAGATCGGACCAAAAGGAGACGAACTCCTTTAGATTGGACCAAAAGGAGACGAACTCCTTAGATTGGACCAACAGGAGCCGAACTCCCTTAGATTGGACCAACAAGAGAGGAACTTACTTAGAATGGACCAAAAGGAGACGAACTCCATAGAAGAGACCAAAAGGAGACGAACTCCTTAGAATGGACCAAAACAAGACGAACTCCCTTAGATTGGACCAACAGGAGACGAACTCCATGAGATTGGACCAACAAGAGAGGAACTTACTTAGAATGGACCAAAAGGAGACGAACTCCTTAGAAGAGACTAAAAGGACACGAACTCCCTTAGATTGGACTAAAAGGAGACGAACTTCTTAGAATGTACCAAAAGGAGACGAACTCCTTAGAATGGACCAAAAGAAGACGAACTCCCTTAGATGGAACCAACAAGAGAGGAAGTTACTTAGAATGGACCAAAAGGAGACGTACTCCTTAGAAGAGACCAAAAAGGAGACGAACTCCCTTAGAATGGAGAAAAAGGAGACGAACTCCTTAGAATGGACCAACAGGAGACGAACTCCCTGACATTGGACCAACAAGAGAGGAACTTACTTAGAATGGACCAAAAGGAGACGAAAAACCTTAGGTTGGACCAAAAGGAGACGAACTCCTTTAGATTGGACCAAAAGGAGACGAACTCCTTAGAAAGGACCAAAAGGAGATGAACTCCCTTAGGTTGGACCCAAAGGAGTCGAACTCCATAGATTGAACCAAAAGGAGACGAACTCCTTAGAAGGGACCGAAAGGAGACGAACTCCTTTAGATTAGACCAAAAGGAGACGAACTCCTTAGATTGGACCAATAGGAGCCGAACTCCCTTACATTGGACCAACAAGAAAGGAACTTATTTAGAATGGGCCAAAAGGAGACAAACTCGCTTAGATTGGACCAAAAGCAGACGAACTCTTTAGAATGGACAAAAAGGAGACGAACTCCTTGAGATTAGACCAATAAGAGAGGAACTTACTTAGAATGGACCAAAAGGAGACGATCTTCCTTAGATTGAACCAACAAGAGAGGAACTCACTTAGAATGGACCAAAAGGACACGAACTCCTTAGTAGAGACCAAAAGGAGACGAACTCCTTATAATGGACCAAAAGAAGACGAACTCCCTTAAATTGGACAACAAAGGAGACGAACTTCTTAGAAGGGACCAAAAGGAGACGAACTCCCTTAGATTGGACCAACAGGAGAGGAACTCCCTTAGATTGGACCAACAGTAGAGGAACTCCATTAGATTGGACCAAAAGGAGACGAACTCCTCAGATTGGACCAAAAGGACACGAACTCCCTTAGGTTGGACCAAGAGGAAACGAACTCCTCAGATTGGACTAACAAGAGAGGAATTTACTTAGAATGGAACAAAAGGAGACGAACTCCCTGGGATTGGACCAACAAGAGAGGAACTTACTTAGAATGGACCAAGAGGAGACGAACTCCTTAGAAGAGACCAAAAGGACACGAATTCCCTTAGATTGGACCAAAAGGAGACGAACACACTTAGATTGGACCAAATGGAGTCGAACTCCATACAATGGACCAAAAGGAGACGAACTGCTTAGATTGGACCCACCGGAAACGAACTCCCTTAGATTGGACCAACAGGAGACGAACTCCATGAGGTTGGACCAACAAGAGAGGAACTTACTGAGAATGGACCAAAAGGAGACGAACTCCCTTTGATTGGACCAACAAGAGAGGAACTTACTTAGAATGGACCAAAAGGAGAGGAACTCCTTAGAAGAGACTCAAAGGAGACTAACTCCCATAGATTGGACCAAAAGGAGACGAACTCCTTAGAATGGACGACCAAAAGGAGACGAACAGCCTTAGATTGGACCAAAAGGAGTCGAACCCCTTAGAATGGACAAAAAGGAGACGAACAGCCATAGATTGGACCAAAAGGAGTCGAACTCCTTAGAATGGACCAAAAGGAGACGAACACCTTAGAAGAGACCAAAAGGAGACTAACTCCCTTAGATTGGACCAAAAGGAGACGAACTCCTTAGAATGGACCAAAAGGAGACGAAGTCCCTTAGATTGGACAACAAGAGAGGAACTTACTTAGAATGGACCAAAAGGAGACGAACTCCCTTATTTTGGACCAAAAGGAGACGAACTCCTTAGAATGGACCAAAAGGCACGAACTTACTTTAGAAGAGGACCAAAAGGAAACGAACTCCTTAGAATGGAACCAAAAAGAAGAGGACTCCCCGTAAGATTGGACCAACAGGAGACGCAACTCCAGAGCTGGACCAATAAGAGAGGAAATTACTTAGACAGGGACCAAAAGGAGACGAACTCCTTAGATTGGACCAAGAGGAGACGAACTTGGTTAGATTGCACTCAAAGGAGAAAGGAGACGAACTCCTTAGATTGGACCAAGAGGAGACGAACTCCCAAAGATTGGACCAAAAGGAGACGAACTCCTTAGATTGGACCAACAGGAGAAAAACTCCCTTAGATTGGACCAACAAGAAATAAACTTACTTAGAATGGACCAAAAGGAGACGAACTCCTTAGAAGAGACCAAAAGGAGACGAACTCCTTAGAATGGACCAAAATGAGACAAACTCCCTTAGATTGGACCAATAGGAGACGAACACCCCCAGATTGGACCAAAAGGAGACAAACTCCTTAGAAAGGACCAAAAGGAGACGAACTCCCTTAGGTTGGACCAACAAGAGAGGAACTTACTTAGAATGGACGAAAAGGAGACGAACTCCCTTAGATTGGACCAACAAGAGAGGAACTTACTTAGAATGGACCAAAAGGAGATGAACTCCTTAGAAGAGACCAAAAGGAGACGAACGCCCTTAGATTGGACCAAAAGGAGTCGAACTCCTTAGAATGGATCAAAAGGAGACGACCTTCTTAGAAGAGACCAACAGGAGACGAACACCCTTAGATTGGTCCAAAAGGAGACGAACTCCTTAGATTGGACCAACAGGAAACGAACTCCCTTAAATTGGACCAAAAGGAGACGAACTCGTTTAGATTGGACTAACAGGGGACGAACTACCTTAAATTTGACCAACAAGAGACGAACATACTTTGAGAGGACTAAAAGGAGACGAACTCCTTAGAATGGACCAAAAGAAGACCAACTCCCTTAGAATGGACCAAAAGGAGACGAACTCCTAAGAATGGACCAAAATGAGACGAAAACCCCTAGGATGGACCAAAAGGAGTCGAACTCCATAGATTGAACCAAAAGGAGACGAACTCCTTAGAAAGGACCAAAAGGAGACGAACTCCTTTAGATTGGACCAAAAGGAGTCGAACACCTTAGAACGGACCAAAAGGAGACGAACACCATAGAAGAGACCAACAGGAGACGAACTCCCTTAGATTGGACCAAAAGGAGTCGATCTCCCTAGATTGGACCAAAAGGAGATGAACTCCTTAGATTAGGCCAATAGGAAACGAACTCCCTTAGATTGGACCAAAAGGAGACGAACTCCTTTAGATTGGACCAAAAGGAGACGAACTCCTCAGATTGGACCAACAGGAGACGAACTCCCCTAAATTGGACCAAAAGGAGACGAACTCCTTAGAATGGACCAAAAGGAGACGAACTCCCTTAGGTTGGACCAAAAGGAGTCGAACTCGTTAGATTGGACTAACAGGGGACGAACTCCCTTAGATTTGACCAAAAAGAGACGAACATACTGAGAGAGGACCAAAAGGAGACGAACTCCTTAGAAGAGACCAAAACGAGATGAACTCCTTAGAATGGACCAAAAGGAGTTGAACTCCCTTAGGTTGGACCAAAAGGAGTCGAATTCCATAGATTGAACCAAAAGGAGACGAACTCCTTAGAAGGGACCAAAAGGGGACGAACTCCATTAGATTGGACCAAAAGGAGACGAACTCCTTAGATTGGACCAACAGGAGACGAACTTACTTAGAATGGACCAAAAGGAGACGAACTCTTCAAAATGGACCAAAAGGAGACGAACTCCTTAGATTGGACCCAAAGGAGACGAACTCCTTTAGATTGGACCGAAAGGAGACGAACTCTTTAGTTTGGACCTTCCGGAAACGAACTCCCTTAGATTGGATAGACAAGAGATGAACATACTTAGATTGGACCGAAAGCAGACGAACTCCTTAGAATGGACCAAAAGGAGACGAACTCCCTTCGATTGGACCAAAGGGAGAGGAACTCCTTAGATTGGACAAACAGGGGACGAACTCCCTTAGATTTCTCCAACAAGAGACGAACTTACTTTGAATGGACCAAAAGGAGACGTACTCCATAGAAGAGACCAAAAGGAGACGAACTCCTTAGAATGGACCAAAACAAGACGAACTCCCTTAGATTGGACCAACAGGAGACGAACTCCATGAGATTGGACCAACAAGAGAGGAACTTACTTAGAATGGACCTAAAGGAGATGAACTCCCTTAGATTGGACCAACAAAAGAGGAACTTACATAGAATGGACAAAAAGGAGACGAACTCCTTAGAAGAGACTAAAAGGAGACGAACTCCCATAGATTGGACCAAAAGGAGACGAACTCCTTAGAATGGACGAAAGGGAGACGAACTCCCTTAGATTGGACCAACAAGAGAGGAACTTACATAGAATGGGACCTAGACGAGACAAACTCCTTAAATTAGACCAAGAGGAGACGAACTCCCTTAGATTGGACCAAGTGGAAACAAACTCCTTAGAATGGACCATGAGGAGATGAACTCCTTAGAATGGACAAAAAGGAAACGAAAGACCTTAGATTAGACGAACAGGAGACGCACTCCTTAGATGGACCAAAAGGGACGAATCCTTAGATTGGAACCAACAGGAGCCGAACTCCCTTAGATTGGACCAACAAGAGAGGAACTTACTTAGAATGGACCAAAAGGACACGAACTCCTTAGAAGAGACCAAAAGGAGACGAACTCCCTTAGATTGGACCAAAAGGAGTCGAACTCGTTAGAATGGACGAAAAGGAGACGAACTCCTTAGAATAGACCAACAGGACACGAAAAACCTTAGATTGGACCAAAAGGAGACGAACTCCTTTAGATTGGACCAAAAGGAGACAAACTCCTTATATTGAACCAACAGGAGCCGAACTCCCTTAGATTGGACCAACAAGAGAGGAACGTATAGAATGGGCCAAAAAGTGAGAAGAAAACTCCATAGAAGAGACCAAAAGGAGACGAACTCCTTAGAATGGACCAAAACAAGACGAACTCCCTTAAATTGGACCAATAGGAGACGAACTCCATGAGATTGGACCAACAAGAGAGGAACTTACTTAGAATGGACCAAAAGGAGACAAACTCCCTTAGATTGGACCAACAAGAGAGGAGCTTACTTAGAATGGACCAAAAGGAGACGAACTCCTTAGAAGTGACTAAAAGGAGACGAACTCCCATAGATTGGACCAAAAAGGAGACGAACTCCTTAGAATGGACGAAAGGGAGACGAACTCCCTTAGATTGGACCAACAAGAGAGGAACTTACATAGAATGGACAAAAAGGAGACGAACTTCTTAGAAGGGACCAAAAGGAGACGAACTCCCATAGATTGGACCAAGAGGAGAGGAACTCCCTTAGATTGGACCAACAGGAGAGGAACTCCATTAGATTGGACCAAAAGGAGATAAACTCCTCAGAATGGACCAAAAGGACACGAAGTCCCTTAGGTTGGACCAAGAGGACACGAACTCCTTAGATTGGACCAACCAGAGAGGAATTTACTTAGAATGGAACCAAAAGGAGACGAACTGCCTTGGATTGGACCAACCAGAGAGGAATTTACTTAGAATGGAACCAAAAGGAGACGAACTGCCTTGGATTGGACCAAAAGGAGACGAACTCCTTAGAATGGACCAAAAGGAGACAAACTCCCTGAGATTGGACCAACAAGAGAGGAACTTACTTAGAATGGACCAAAAGAAGACGAACTCCCTTAGATTAGACCAACAAGAGAGGAACTTACTTAGAATGGACCAAATGGAGACGAACTCCTTAGAAGAGACTCAAAGGAGACGAACTCCCATAGATTGGACGAAAAGGAGACGAACTCCTTAGAATGGACGAAAGGCAGACGAACTCCCTTAGATTGGACCAACAAGAGAGGAACTTACTTAGAATGGACCAAAAGGAGGCGACCTCCTTAGAAGAGACCAAAAGGAGACGAACTCCTTAGAATGGACCAAAACAAGACGACCTCCCTTAGATTGGACCAACAGGAGACGAACTCCATGAGAATGGACAAACAAGAGAGGAACTTACTTAGAATGGACCAAAAGGAGACAAACTCCCTTAGATTGGACCAAGAAGAGAGGAACTTACTTAGAATGGACCAAAAGGAGACGAACTCCTTAGAAGAGACCAAAAGGAGACGAACTCCTTAGAATGGACCAAAACCAGACGAACTCCCTTAGATTGGACCAACAGGAGACGAACTCCATGAGGTTGGACCAACAAGAGAGGAACTTACTGAGAATGGACCAAAAGGAGACGAACTCCCTTTGATTGGACCAACAAGAGAGGAACTTACTTACAATGGACCAAAAGGGGACGAACTCCTTAGAAGAGACTAAAAGGAGACGAACTCCCATAGATTGGACCAAAAGGAGACGAACTCCTTAGAATGGACGAAAGGGAGACGAACTCCCTTAGATTGGACCAAAAAGAGAGGAACATACTTAGAATGGACCAAAAGGAGACGAACTCCTTAGAAGAGACCAAAAGGAGACGAACCCCTTTAGATTGGACCAAAAGGAGACGAACTCCTTAGATTGGACCAACAAGAGCCGAACTCCCTTAGATTGGACCAACAAGAGAGGAACTTACTTAGAATGGACCAAAAGGAGACGAACTCCTTTGAAGAGACCAAAAGGAGACGAACTCCTTAGAAAGGACCAAAAGGAGACGAACTCCCTTAGGTTGGACCAAAAGGAATCAAACTCCATAGATTGAACCAAAAGGAGACGAACTCCTTAGAAGGGACCGAAAGGAGACGAACTCCTCTAGATTGGACCAAAAGTAAACGAATTCCTTAGATTCGACCAACAGGAGCCGAACTCCCTTTGATTGGACCAACAAGAAAGGAACTTATTTAGAATGGACCAAAAGGAGACGAACTCCCTTAGATTGCACGAAAAGCAGACGAACTCTTTAGAATGGACCAAAAGCAGACGAACTCCCTGAGATTAGACCAATAAGAGAGGAACTTACTTAGAATGGACCAAAAGGAGACGAACTTCCTTAGATTGAACCAACAAGAGAGGAACTAACTTAGAATGGACCAAAAGGAGGCGAACTCCTTAGTAGAGACCAAAAGGAGACGAACTACTTATAATGGACCAAAAGAAGACGAACTCCTTAGAAGAGACCAACAGGAGACGAACTCCTTTAGATTGCACCAATAGGAGACGAATTCCGTTAAATTGGACAAAAAGGAGACGAACTTCATAGAAGGGACCAAAATGAAACGAACTCCCCTAGATTGGACCAACAGGAGAGGAACTCCCTTCCATTGGACCAACAGGAGAGGAACTCCCTTAGATTGGACCAAAAGGAGATGAACTCCTCAGGTTGGACCAAAAGGACACGAACTCCCTTAGGTTGGACCAAGAGGAAACGAACTCCTTAGATTGGACCAACAAGAGCGGAATTTACTTAGAATGGAACAAAACGAGACGAACTCCCTTGGATTGGACCAAAAGGAGACGAACTCCTTAGAATGGACCAAAAGGAGACGAACTCCCTGAGATTGGATCAACAAGAGAGGAATTTACTTACAATGGACCAAAAGGAGACGAACTCCCTTAGATTAGACCAACAAGAGAGGAACTTACTTAGAATGGACCAAAAGGAGACGAACTCCCTTAGATTAGAACAACAAGAGAGGTACTTACTTAGAATGGACCAAAAGGAGACGAACTCCTTAGAAGAGACCAAAAGGACACGAATTCCCTTAGAATGGACCAAAAGGAGACGAACTCCTTAGAAGAGACCAAAAGGAGACTAACTCTTTAGAATGGACCAAAAGAAGACGAACTCCTTAGAAGAGACCAACAGGAGACGAACTCCTTTAGATTGCACCAATAGGAGACGAATTCCGTTAAATTGGACAAAAAGGAGACGAACTTCATAGAAGGGACCAAAATGAAACGAACTCCCCTAGATTGGACCAACAGGAGAGGAACTCCCTTCCATTGGACCAACAGGAGAGGAACTCCCTTAGATTGGACCAAAAGGAGATGAACTCCTCAGGTTGGACCAAAAGGACACGAACTCCCTTAGGTTGGACCAAGAGGAAACGAACTCCTTAGATTGGACCAACAAGAGCGGAATTTACTTAGAATGGAACAAAACGAGACGAACTCCCTTGGATTGGACCAAAAGGAGACGAACTCCTTAGAATGGACCAAAAGGAGACGAACTCCCTGAGATTGGATCAACAAGAGAGGAATTTACTTACAATGGACCAAAAGGAGACGAACTCCCTTAGATTAGACCAACAAGAGAGGAACTTACTTAGAATGGACCAAAAGGAGACGAACTCCTTAGAAGAGACCAAAAGGACACGAATTCCCTTAGATTGGACCGAAAGGAGACGAACAGCCTTAGATTGGACCAAAAGTAGTCGAACTCCTTAGAATGGACCAAAAGGAGACGAACTGCTTAGATTGGACCCACCGGAAACGAACTCCCTTAGATTGGATTGACAAGAGATGAACATACTTAGATTGGACCGAAAGGAGACGAACTCCTTAGAATGGACCAAAAGGAGACGAACAGCCTTAGATTGGACCCAAAGGAGTCGAACTCCTTTAATGACCAAAAGGGAGACTAACAGCTTAGATTGGTCCAAAGGAGTTGAACCCTTAGAATGGGACCAACAGAGACAACTCCTTAGAAGAGACCAAAAGGAGACAACTCCCTTAGAATGGCCAAAAGGAGAATAAACTCCTTCGAATGGCCAAAAAGGTACGAACTCCCTTATCTTGGCCAAAAGGAGTTGACTCCTTAGAATGGACCAAAAGGAGACGAACTCCTTAGAAGAGACCAAAAGGAGACGAACTCCCTTAGATTGGACCAAAAGGAGACGAACTCCTTAGAATGGACCAAAAGAGACGAACTCCCTGAGATTGGTCCAACAAGAGAGGAACTTACTTAGAATGGACCAAAAGGAGACGAACTCCCTTAGATTGGACCAAAAGTAGTCGAACTCCTTAGAATGGAACAAAAGGCGACGAACTCCTTTGAAGAGACCAAAAGGCGACGAACTCCTTAGAATGGACCAAAAGGAGACAAACTCCCTTAGATTGGACCAAAAGCAGACGAACTCTTTAGAATGGACCAAAAGGAGCCGAACTCCCTTAGATTGGACCAACAAGAAAGGAACTTATTTAGAATGGACCAAAAGGAGACGAACTCCCTTAGATTGCACGAAAAGCAGACGAACTCTTTAGAATGGACCAAAAGGAGACGAACTCCCTGAGATTAGACCAATAAGAGAGGAACTTACTTAGAATGGACCAAAAGGAGACGAACTTCCTTAGATTAGACCAACAAGAGAGGAACTTACTTAGAATGGTCCAAAAGGAGACGAACTCCTTAGTAGAGACCAAAAGGAGACGAACTCCTTATAATGTACCAAAAGAAGACGAACTCCTTAGATGAGACCAAGAGGAGACGAACTCCCTTAAATTGGAGAAAAAGGAGACGAACTCCCTTAAATTGGACAAAAAGGAGACGAACTTCTTAGAAGGGACCAAAAGGAGACGAACTCCCTTAGATTGGACCAACAGGAGAGGAACTCCCTTAGATTGGATTGACAAGAGATGAACATACTTAGATTGGACCGAAAGGAAACGAACTCCTTAGAATGGACGACCAAAAGGAGACGAACAGCCTTAGATTGGACCAAAAGGAGTCGAACCCCTTAGAATGGACAAAAAGGAGACGAACAGCCATAGATTGGACCAAAAGGAGTCGAACTCCTTAGAATGGACCAAAAGGAGACGAACTCCTTAGAAGAGACCAAAAGGAGACGAACTCCCATAGAATGGACCAAAAGGAGACAAACTCCTTAGAATGGACCAAAAGGAGACGAACTCCCTTAGATTGGACCAAAAGTAGTCGAACTCCTTAGAATGGACCAAAAGGAGACGAACTCAATGAGATTGGATCAACAAGAGAGGAACTTACTTAGAATGGACCAAAAGGAGACGAACTCCCTTAGATTGACCAACAAGAGAGGAACTTACTTAGAATGGACCAAAAGGAGACGAACTCTTTAGAAGAGACCAAAAGGACACGAATTCCCTTAGATTGGACCAAAAGGAGACGAACACCCTTAGATTGGACCAAAAGGAGTCGAACTCCTTAGAATGGACCAAAAGGAGACGAGCTGCTTAGATTGGACCCACCGGAAACGAACTCCCTTAGATTGGATTGACAAGAGATGAACATACTTAGATTGGACCGAAAGGAGACGAACTCCTTAGAACGGACCAAAAGGAGACGAATAGTCTTACATTGGATCAAAAGGAGTCGAACTCCTTAGAATGGACCAAAAGGAGACGAACAGCCTTAGATTGGACCAAAAGGAGTCGAACTCCTTAGAATGGACCAAAAGGAGACGAACAACTTAAATTGGACCAAAAAGAAACGAACTCCTTAGATTGGACCAACAGGAGCCGAACTCCCTTAGATTGGACCAACAAGAAAGGAACTTATTTAGAATGGACCAAAAGGAGACGAACTCCCTTACATTGGGCCAAAAGTAGACGAACTCTATAGAATGGACCAAAAGGAGACGAACTCCCTGAGATTAGACCAATAAGAGAGGAACTTACTTAGAATGGACCAAAAGGAGACGAACTTCCTTAGATTGAACCAACAAGAGAGGAACATACTTAGAATGGACCAAAAGGAGACGAACTCCTTAGAAGAGACCAAAAGGAGACGAACTCCCTTAGATTGGACCAAAAGGAGACGAACTCCTTAGAATGGACCAAAAGAGACGAACTCCCTGAGATTGGTCCAACAAGAGAGGAACTTACTTAGAATGGACCAAAAGGAGACGAACTCCCTTAGATTGGACCAAAAGTAGTCGAACTCCTTAGAATGGAACAAAAGGCGACGAACTCCTTTGAAGAGACCAAAAGGCGACGAACTCCTTAGAATGGACCAAAAGGAGACAAACTCCCTTAGATTGGACCAAAAGCAGACGAACTCTTTAGAATGGACCAAAAGGAGCCGAACTCCCTTAGATTGGACCAACAAGAAAGGAACTTATTTAGAATGGACCAAAAGGAGACGAACTCCCTTAGATTGCACGAAAAGCAGACGAACTCTTTAGAATGGACCAAAAGGAGACGAACTCCCTGAGATTAGACCAATAAGAGAGGAACTTACTTAGAATGGACCAAAAGGAGACGAACTTCCTTAGATTAGACCAACAAGAGAGGAACTTACTTAGAATGGTCCAAAAGGAGACGAACTCCTTAGTAGAGACCAAAAGGAGACGAACTCCTTATAATGTACCAAAAGAAGACGAACTCCTTAGATGAGACCAAGAGGAGACGAACTCCCTTAAATTGGAGAAAAAGGAGACGAACTCCCTTAAATTGGACAAAAAGGAGACGAACTTCTTAGAAGGGACCACAAGGAGACGAACTCCCTTAGATTGGACCAACAGGAGAGGAACTCCCTTAGATTGGATTGACAAGAGATGAACATACTTAGATTGGACCGAAAGGAGACGAACTCCTTAGAATGGACGACCAAAAGGAGACGAACAGCCTTAGATTGGACCAAAAGGAGTCGAACCCCTTAGAATGGACAAAAAGGAGACGAACAGCCATAGATTGGACCAAAAGGAGTCGAACTCCTTAGAATGGACCAAAAGGAGACGAACTCCTTAGAAGAGACCAAAAGGAGACGAACTCCCATAGAATGGACCAAAAGGAGACAAACTCCTTAGAATGGACCAAAAGGAGACGAACTCCCTTAGATTGGACCAAAAGTAGTCGAACTCCTTAGAATGGACCAAAAGGCGACGAACTCCCTGAGATTGGATCAACAAGAGAGGAACTTACTTAGAATGGACCAAAAGGAGACGAACTCCCTTAGATTCGACCAACAAGAGAGGAACTTACTTAGAATGGACCAAAAGGAGACGAACTCCTTAGAAGAGACCAAAAGGACACGAATTCCCTTAGATTGGACCAAAAGGAGACGAACACCCTTAGATTGGACCAAAAGGAGTCGAACTCCTTAGAATGGACCAAAAGGAGACGAGCTGCTTAGATTGGACCCACCGGAAACGAACTCCCTTAGATTGGATTGACAAGAGATGAACATACTTAGATTGGACCGAAAGGAGACGAACTCCTTAGAACGGACCAAAAGGAGACGAACAGTCTTAGATTGG
>JAGKPW010000932.1:7500-10000 GCA_019926035.1 Melaleuca alternifolia
ATTTTTTGCAGGGATGCTCAGAAAAATGTGAACTAAATATGGGGGAGACAGAAAAAAAGTTGGACGCTTGGATTTTTTTTTTTTTTTTTTGGTACTTAAAATTTTTGAAAAAATACCGAAAATTATAAATAAGTTGGGAGGTCGGGGAAACCAGTGGGGTGCCTATTTTGTGACAAAACAAAATTTAGGAAGAAGATGGTCAAATCGGAGAGAAACGATCGTTGAAGTAGCAATCGGACCATGTACGTGAATTGTCCAAGTTCCTAGAAGGATTTCCGTGTTATGCCTTATGTGACTTCCGATGCATTCTCGAATTGTGAAAAACTCGGTGCGCCATGTTGACCGAGGCCGCCGTGGTCTCGTGATGGACGAGGGGAAACGACACCGATCGACCATGGACCCGGGCCACGATCCGTCGGTCGACCGGGACTGATCCTGATCGCCCATGGGAAATCGGGTCACGGTCCGGGATCGTCCAGGGACGAGCGGGGCACGACCCGTGATCGATCAGGGCCACATCCATGCACGAGCTGATCGACCCCGGCCATGATCCATGCACGCCGATCGATCGACCGGGGCCACGATCCATGCACGACTGATCGCCCTCCGGATCGGCACGATCCATGACGAGCCGATCGATCCCTGATCGACCATCCATGATCCATGAACGAGCCGATCGATCCGTGTGATCGACCAAGGCACGATCCATGCACGAGCCGATCGATCCGTGTGATCCATGAATGAGCCGATCGATCCATGATCGAGCAAGGCCACGATCCGTGATCGACCACACCGATCCGATCGATGCAGGGCATGATCCTGAACGAGCGATCGATCCGTGATCGACCAAGGCGATCCGATCCGATCGATCGGTGATCGACCAAGGCCACGATCCATGCACGATCCGATCGATCGGTGTGATCCATGAACGAGCCGATCGATCCATGATCGAGCAAGGCCACGATCCGTGATCGACCACGCAGGATCCGATCGATGCAGGCCAGATCCATGAACGAGCCGATCGATCCGTGATCGACCACGCACGATCCGATCGATGCAGGGCCATGATCCATGAACGAGCCGATCGATCCATGCACGACCAAGGCCACGATCCATGAACGAGCCGATCGATCCGTGATCGACCACGCACGATCCGATCGATCCATGTCACGAGCCGATCGATCCATGCACTACCAGGCCCACGATCCATGCACGATCCGATCGATTCGGCCACGATCCGTGATCGACCACGATCCATGCACGATCCATGCACGGCCGATCGATCCGTGATCGATCCATGACGAGCCGTCGAGATCCTGATCGATTCACCGATGATCGACCACGCACGATCCGATCGATCACGACCACGATCCCATGAATAGCGATCGTATCCTGCACGACCAAGGCCACGATCCATGCGATCGATCGTCCATGCACGATCCGATCGATTCAGATGATCGCCAGGCCACGTCCGATCGATCAGGCATGACGAGCCGATCGATCCGTGATGATCATGCCGCCGATCGATAAGGGAGACCGAATCGATCCATGCACGATCCACGATCCAGCACGATCCGATCGATCAGGCCAATCCATGATCGAACGTACGATCCTGACGATCCAACGACCACGACCAAGGCCACGATCCCACGATTCCGATCCGATCGCGGCCCGATCCGCACGATCAATCGATCCGTGATCGATGCAGGCCACGATCCTGATCGACCAACGATCCGACGTGCAGGCCACAATCCGATCGATCCACGATCCCGATCCTGCACGATCCGATCGATTCAGGCCACGATCCACGATCGGATCCGATCGTGAGCCACGATCCATGAACGAGCCGATCGATCCGTGATCGATGAAGGCCACGATCCGTGATCGACCACGCACGATCCGATCGATGCAGGCCACGATCCATGAACGAGCCGTCGATCCCATGCCGACAAGGCCGATCGTGCACGCTCCGATCGATTCAGGCCACGATCCATGATCGACCACGGACGATCCGTCGATGCGAGGCCACGACCCACGATCCATGAATGATCCGATCGATCCGTGATCGACCCAAGGCCACGATCCGTGATCGACCACGCCGATCGATCGATGCCAGGGATGATCCATGACGAGCCGGACGATCCATGCACTACCAAGGCCACGATGTGCACGATCCGATCGGCCACGATCCGTGATCGACGGCCACGATCCATCGAATCGTATGATCCCGATGACACACGAGACGATCGATCATGGATCCATGAACGAGCCGGATCGATCCGATCGACACCATTACCACGCACGATCGATCGATGCAGGCCACGATCCACCAGAACGGCCAGGATCCATGATCGATCAGGCCACGATCAATGGCCACGATCCAGCACACGAGCCGACGATCGTGTGATCCATGACGAGCGATCGATCCGTGATCTCCGATCGATGCAGGCACGATCCGTGAACGAGCCGATCGACCACGATCCATGATCGACCACGGCCA
>JAGKPW010000935.1:0-20908 GCA_019926035.1 Melaleuca alternifolia
AAGGAGTTCGTCTCCTCTTGGTCCATTCTTAGGTAGTTCGCCGCATCTTGGTCCAATCTAAGGGAGTTCGTTCTCTCTTGGTCCAATGTAAGGAGTTCGTCTCTTCTTCGTCTAATGTAAGGGAGTTCGTGTCCTCTTGGTCCAATCTAAGGAGTTAGTCTCCTCGTGGTCCAATCTAAAGGAATTCGTCCTCTGTTGGTCTAATCTAAGGGAGTTCGTCCCCTCTTGGTCCATTCTAGGGGAGTTCGTCCTCTCTTGGTCGAATATAAGGAGTTCGTCGCCTCTTCGTCCAATCTAAAGGAGTTCGTCCTCTCTTAGTCCAATTCAAGGGAGTTCGTCTCCTCTTTGTCCAATATAAGGGAGTTCGTCTCCTCTGGTCCAATCAAAGGAGTTCGTCTCCTCTTGGTCCATTCTTAGGTAGTTCGTCACATCTTGGTCCAATCTAAGAGACCTCGTCCTCTCTTGGTCCAATCTAAGGAGTTCGTCTCCTCTTGGTCCATTCTTAGGTAGTTCGTCGCATTTTGGTCCAATCTAAGAGAGCTCGTGCTCTCTTGGTCCAATATATGGAGTTCGTTGCCTCTTGGCCCAATCTAATGGAGTTCGTCCTTTCTTCGTCCAATCTAAGGACTTCGTCTCCTCTTGGTTCAATCTAAGAGAGTTCGTCCTCTCTCGGTCAAATCTAAGGAGTTCGTCTCCTCTTGGTGCAATCTAAGGGTGTTCGTCCTCTCTTGGTCTAATGTAAGGAGTTCGTCTCCTATGGGTCCAATCTAAGGGAGTTCGTCCCATCTTGGTCCAATCTAGGGGAGTTCGTCCTCTCTTGGTCGAATATAAAGAGTTCGTCTCCTCTGGTCCAATCTAAGTGAGTTTGTCCTCTCTTGGTCCAATATAAGGAATTCGTCTCCTCTTCGTGCAATCTAAGGGAGTTCGTCCTCTTGGTGCAATCTAAGGGTGTTCATGTCCTCTTGGTGTAATCTAAGGAGTTCGTCGCCTCTCGGTCGAATCTAATGGAGTTCGTCCTCTCTCGGTCCACTCCAAGGAGTTCGTCTCTTTTTGGTCCAATGTAAGGGAGTTCGTCTCCTCTAGGTCCAATCTAAGGAGTTCGTCACCTCTTGGTCCAATCTAATGGAGTTCATCCTTTCTTCATCCAATCTAGGGAGTTCGTCTCCTCTTGGTCCAATATAAGGAGTTCGTCACCTCTTGGTCCATTCTTAGGTAGTTCGTCGCATCTTGGTCCAATCTAAGATAGCTCGTCCTCTCTTGGTCCAATCTAAGGAGTTCGTTTCCTCCTGGTGCAATCAAGCGGAGTTCGTCCTTTCCTGGTCCAATCTATGGGAATACGTCCTCTCTTGGTCCAATGTAAGGGAGTTCTTCTCCTCTTGGTCCAATCTAAGGAATTCGTCGCATCTGGGTCCAATCTAATGGAGTTCGTCCTCTCTCGGTCCATTCTAATGAGTTCGTCTCTTTTTGGTCCAATCTAAGGGAGTTCGTCTCCTCTTGGTCCAATCTAAGGAGTTCATCTCCTGTTGGTCCATTCTTAGGTAGTTCGTCGTATCTTGGTCCAATCTAAGCGAGTTCGTCCTCTCTTGGTCTAATCTAACGAGTTCATCTTCTCTTGGTCCAATCCAAGGGAGTTCGTCCCTTCTTGGTCCAATCTGAGGCAGTTCGTCCTCTCTTGGTCCATTCAAAGGAGTTCGTCTCTTCTTGGTGCAATCTAGGGGAGTTGGTCCACTCTTGGTCCAATCTAACCAGTTCGTTTCCTCTTGGTACAATCTAATGGAGTTCGTCCTTTCTTGGTCCAATCTAAGGGAGTTCATCCACTCTTGGTCCAATCTAAGGGAGTTCGTCTCCTCTTGGTCCAATCTGAGGAGTTCGTTGCCTCTTGGTCCAATTTAAGGGAGTTCGTCCTCTCTAGGTCCAATCTAAGGAGTTTGTCTCTTTTTGGTCCAATCCAAGGGAGTTCGTCTCCTCTTGGACCAATGTAAGGAGTTCATCGCCTCTTGGTCAAATCTAATGGAGTTTGTCCCTTCTTTGTCCAATCTAGGGAGTTTGTATCCTCTAGGTCCAATCTATGGAGTTTGTCTCCTCTTGGTCCATTCTTAGGTAGTTCGTCACATCTTGGTCCTACCTAAGAGAGTTCGTCCTCTCTTGGTCCAATCTAGGGAGTTCGTCGCCTCTTAGTCCAATCTACCGGAGTTCGTCCTGTCTTGGTCCAATCTAAGGAGTTCATCTCCTCTTGGTCCAATCTAAGGAGCTCGTCTCCTCTTGGTCCATTCTTAGGTTCGCATCTTGGTCCAATCTAAGGGAGTTCGTCGTCTCTTCGTCCAATTTAAGGGAGTTCGTCTCCTCCTCGTCCAATCTAAGGGAGTTTGTCTCCACTTGGTCCAATATAAGGGAGTTCATCCTCTCTTGGTCCAATATAAGGGAGTTCGTCCTCTCTTGGTCCAATCTAAGGAGTTTGTCGCCTCTTGGTCTAATCTAATGGAGTTCGTCATCTCTTGGTCCAATGTAAGGAGTTCCTCTCTTTTTAGTCTAATCTAAAGGATTTCGTGTCCTCTTGGTCCATTCTAAGGAGTTCGTTGCCTTTTGGTCCACTGCAATGGTGTTCGTCCTTTCTTGCTCCAATCTAAGGAGTTCGTCTCCTCTTGGTCCATTCTTAGGTAGTTCGCCGCATCTTGGTCCAATCTAAGGAGTTCGTCTCTTCTTCGTCCAATGTAAGGGAGTTCGTGTGCTGTTGGTCCAATCTAAGGAGTTAGTCTCCTCGTGGTCCAATCTAAAGGAATTCGTACTCTGTTGGTCTAATCTAGGGTGTTTGTCTCCTCTCTGTCCAATCTAATGAGTTTGTCTCCTATTGATCCAATCTAAGGGAGTTCGTCCCCTCTTGGTCCATTCTAGGGGAGTTCGTCCTCTCTTGGTCGATTAAAAGTTGTTCGTCGCCTCTTGGTCCAATCTAAAGGAGTTCGTCCTCTCTTGGTCCAATTCAAGAGAGTTTGTCTCCTCTTGGTCCAATATAAGGGAGTTCATCCTCTCTTGGTCCAATATTAAAAAGTTCGTTCTCTGTTGGTCCAATCTAAGGAGTTCGTCCCCTCTAGGTCTAATCTAATGGAGTTCTTCCTCTCTTGGTCCAATCTAAGGAGTTCGTTGCCTCTTGGTCCACTGCAATGGTGTTCGTCCTTTCTTTCTCCAATCCAAGGAGTTCGTCTCCTCTTGGTCCATTCTTAGGTAGTTCGTCGCATCTTGGTCCAATCTAAGAGAGCTCGTCCACTCTTGGTCCAATCTAAGGAGATCGTCTCCTCTTGGTCCATTCTTAGGTAGTTCGTCGCATCTTGGTCCAATCTTAGAGAGCTCGTCCTCTCTTGGTCCAATCTAAGGAGTTCGTTGCCTCTTGGTCCAATCTAATGGAGTTCGTCCTTTCTTCGTCCAATCTAAGGACTTCGTCTCCTCTTGGTCCAATCTAAGGGAGTTCGTCCTCGCTCGGTCAAATATAAGGAGTTCGACGTCTCTTCGTCCAATCTAAGGAGTTCGTCTCCTCTTGGTGCAATCTAAGGGTGTTCGTCCTCTCTTGGTCCAATGTAAGGAGTTTGTCTCCTATGGGTCCAATCTAAGGGAGTTCGTCCCATCTCGGTCCAATCTAGGGGAGTTCGTCCTTTCTTGGTCGAATATAAAGAGTTCGTCTCCTCCGGTCCAATCTAAGTGAGTTTGTCCTCTCTTGTCCTCTAGGAGTCGCGGAAAAAAAAAAAAAAAAAAAAAAAAAAAAAAAAAAAAAAGAAAAAAAAAGAAAAAAAAAAAAGAAAAAAAAAAAAAAGAAAAAAAAAAAAAAAAAGAAACAAAAAAAAAAAATTGTTTTAAAAAAAAAAAAAAAAAAAAAAAAAACAAAAAAAAAAAAAACATCTGGCCAATTGGGATTCGTCCGCTCTTGGTGTTCTACGGATCGTCCTCTTTTTGGTCCATCTAAGGGTCGTCTCCTCTGACCCATGTAAGTAAATCTCGCCTCTTGGTCAATCTCTAGGAGTTCGTCCCTTCTTGGTCCAATCTAGGGAGTTCGTATCCTGTAGGTCCAATCTATGGAGTTCATCTCCTCTTGGTCCATTCTTAGGTAGTGCGTCACATCTTGGTCCTACCTAAGAGAGTTCGTCCTCTCTTGGTCTAATCTAGGGTGTTCATCATTTCTTGGTCCAATCTATGGAGTTCGTCGCCTCTTGGTCCAATCTACTGGAGTTCGTCCTTTTTTGGTCTAATCTAAGGAGTTCATCTCTTCTTGGTCCAATCTAAGGAGCTCGTCTCCTCTTGGTCCATTCTTAGGTAGTTCGTCGCATCTTGGTCGAATCTAAGGGAGTTCGTCCTCTCTTGGTCCAATTTAAGGGAGTTCGTCTCCTCCTCGTCCAATCTAAGGGAGTTTGTCTCCACTTGGTCCAATATAAGGGAGTTCATCCTCTCTTGGTCCAATATAAGGGAGTTCGTCCTCTCTTGGTCCAATCAAAGGAGTTTTTTTTTTTTTGATGACCGAGGTGTCCAGGCCAGCTTGCGCGCACCTCAACTATTCCTCGGGGGAGACTAGCATAACAACCTACCGCCATGGCCCCCCACTTAAATCACAGGCGCTTCCCTGGGGAATCGACCCCAAGACCGCAACGAAGTCCAAGTTCGTCCTAACCAGTTGGGCTACCCATGGGTAGGTTTCCAATCTAAGGAGTTCATTGCCTCTTGGACTAATCTAATGGAGTTCGTCCTCTCTTGGTCCAATGTAAGGAGTTCCTCTCTTTTTGGTCCAATCTAAAGGATTTCGTGTCCGCATGGTCCAATCTAGGGAATTCGTTGCCTTTTGGTCCACTGCAATGGTGTTCGTCCTTTCTTGCTCCAATCTAAGGAGTTCGTCTTCTCTTGGTCCATTCTTAGGTAGTTCGCTGCATCTTGGTCCAATCTAAGGGAGTTCATTCTCTCTTGGTCCAATCTAAGGAGTTCGTCTCTTCTTGGTCCAATCTAAGGGAGTTCGTCCTCCCTTGGTCCAATCTAAGGAGTTCGTCTTCTCTTGGTCCAATCGAAGGAGTTCGTCGCCTCTTGGTCCAATCTAAGGGATTTCGTCCTCCCCTAGTTCAATCTTAGGGAGTTCGTCTCCTCTTGGTCCAATGTAAGGGAGTTCGTCCCCTCTTGGTCCAATCTACGGGAGTTCGCCCTCTCTTGGTCCAATCTAAGGGTGTTTGTCTTCTCTTGGTCCAATCTAAGGGAGTTTTTTTTTATTTGGTAAGGTTCCAGTCTAAGGGAGTTCGTCTTCCCTTGGTCCAATCTAAGGAGTCCGTCGCCTCTTGGTCCAATCTAATGGAGTTCGTCCGCTCTAGGTCCAATCTAAGGAGTTCGCCTCTTTTTGGTCCAATCTAAGGGAGTTCGTCTCGTCTTGGTTCAATCTAAGGAGTTGATTGCCGCTTGGTCCAATCTAATGGAGTTCGTCCTCTCTTGGTCCAATCTAAGGAGTTCGTCTCCTCTTGGTCCAATCTAAGGGAGTTCTTCCCCTCTTGGTCCAATCTGAGGGAGTTCGTCTCTCTTGGTCCAATCTAAGGAGTTCGTCTCCTCTTGGTCCAATCTAAGGAAGTTCGTCTCCTCTTGGTCCAATCTAAGAGTTCGTCTCCTCTTGGTCCATTCGCCTCTAGGTAGTTCGTCGCATCTTGGTCCAATCTAAGCGAGTTCGTCCTCTTTTGGTCCAATCTAAGGGAGTTCGTCCCCTCTTGGTCCAATATGAGGGAGTTCGTCCTCTCTTGGTCCATTCAAAGGAGTTCGTCTCTTCTTGGTGCAATCTAAGGGAGTTGGTCCTCTCTTGGTCCAATCTAAGCAGTTCATTTCCTCTTGGTGTAACCTAAGGGAGTTCGTCCTTTCTTGGTCCAATCTAAGGGAGTTAAGGCAGTTCGTCCCCTCTTGGTCCAATCTAATGCAGTTCAGGGAGTTCGTCTCCTCTTGGTCCAATCTAAGGGAGTTCATCCCCTCTTGGTCCAATCTGAGGGAGTTCGTCCTCTCTTGGTGCAATCTAAGGGAGTTGGTCATCTCTTGGTCCAATCTAAGGAGTTCGTTTCCTCTTGGTGCAATCTAGGGGAGTTCGTCCTTTCCTGGTCCAATCTATGGGAGTACGTCCTCTCTTGGTCCAATGTAAGGGAGTTCATCCTCTCTTGGTCCAATCTAAGGGAGTTCGTCTCCTCTTGGTCCATTCTTAGGTAGTTCATCGTATCTTGGTCCAATCTAAGCGAGTTCGTCCTCTCTTGGTCCAATCTAAAGAGTTAGTCTCCTCTTGGTCCAATCTAAGGTAGTTCGTCCCTTCTTGGTCCAATCTGAGGCAGTTCGTCCTCTCTTGGTCCATTCAAAGGAGTTCGTCTCTTCTTTGTGCAATCTAAGGGAGGTGGTCCTCTCTTGGTCCAATCTAACCAGTTCGTTTCCTCTTGGTGCAATCTAATGGAGTTCGTCCTTTCTTGGTCCAATCTAAGGGAGTTCATCCTCTCTTGGTCCAATCTAAGGGAGTTCGTCTCCTCCTTGTCCAATCTAAGGAGTTCGTTGCCTCTTCGTCCAATCTAAGGGAATTCGTCCTCTCTTGGTCCAATCTAAGGAGTTCGTCCCTTTTTGGTCCAATCTAAGGGAGTTCGTCTCCTCTTGGACCAATGTAAGGAGTTCGTCGCCTCTTGGTCAAATCTAATGGAGTTCGTCCCTTCTTGGTCCAATCTAGGGAGTTCGTATCCTCTAGGTCCAATCTATGGAGTTCGTCTCCTCTTGGTCCATTCTTAGGTAGTTCGTCACATCTTGGTTCTACATAAGAGAGTTCGTCCTCCCTTGGTCCAATCTAGGGAGTTCGTCATTTCTTGGTCCGATCTATGGAGTTCGTCGCCTCTTGGTCCAATCTACTGGAGTTCGTCCTTTCTTGGTCCAATCTAAGAGTTCGTCTCCTCTTGGTCCAATCTAAGAGTTCGTCTCCTCTTGGTCCATTCTTAGGTAGTTCGTCGCATCTTGGTCCAATCTAAGGGAGTTCGTCCTCTCTTGGTCCAATTTAAGGGAGTTCGTCTCCTCCTCGTCCAATCAAAGGAGTTCGTCGCCTTTTGGTCCAATCTCATGTAGTTCGTCCTTTCTTGGTCCAATCGAAGGATTTCGTCCCCTCTTGCTCCATTCTTAGGTAGTTCGTCGCATCTTGGTCCAATCTAAGGTAGTTCGTCCTCTCTTGGTCCAATCTAAAGAGTTCGTCTCCTCTTGGTCCGATCTAAGGGATTTAGTCCTCTCTTGGTACAAACTAAGGAGTTCGTCTCGTTTTGGTTCAATCTAAGGAGTTCGTCGCCGCTTGGTCCAATCTAATGGAGTTCGTCCACTGTTGGTCCAATCTAAGGAGTTCATCTCCTCTTGGTCCAATCTAAGGAAGTTCATCCCCCCTTGGTCCAATCTGAGGGAGTTCGTCATCTCTTGGTCCAATCTAAGGAGTTCGTCTCCTCTTGGTCCAATCTAAGGGAGTTCATCCCCTCTTGGTCCAATCTAAGGAGTTCGTCTCCTGTTGGTCCAATCTAAGGGAGTTGGTCCTCTCTTGGTCCAATCTAAGCTGTTCGTTTCGACTTGGTGTAACCTAAGGGAGTTTGTCCTTTATTGGTCCAATCTAAGGGAGTTAAGGGAGTTCGTCTCCTCTTGGTCCAATCTAAGGGAGTTCGTCCCCTCTTGGTCCAATCTGAGGGAGTTCGTCCTCTCTTGGTGCATTCTAGGGAGTTCGTCATTTCTTGGTCCGATCTATGGAGTTCGTCGCCTCTTGGTCCAATATACTGGAGTTCGTCCTTTCTTGGACCAATCTAAGGAGTTCGTCTCCTCTTGGTCCAATCTAAGAGTTCGTCTCCTCTTGTTCCATTATTAGGTAGTTCGTCGCATCTTGGTCCAATCTAAAGGAGTTCGTCCTCTCTTGGTCCAACCTAAAGAGTTCGTCTCCTCTTGGTCCAATCTAAGGGATTTAGTCCTCTCTTGGTCCAAACTAATGGAGTTCGTCCCTTCTTGGTCCAATCTAGGGAGTTCGTATCCTCTAGGTCCAATCTATGGAGTTCCTCTCCTCTTGGTCCATTCTTAAGTAGTTCGTCACATCTTGGTCCTACCTAAGAGAGTTCGTCCTCCCTTGGTCCAATCTAGGCAGTTCGTCATTTCTTGGTCCGATCTATGGAGTTCGTCGCCTCTTGGTCCAATCTACTGGAGTTCGTCCTTTCTTGGTCCAATCTAAGGATTTCGTCTCCTCTTGGTCCATTCTTAGGTAGTTCGTCAAATCTTGGTCCAATCTAAGGGAGTTCGTCCTCTCTTGGTCCAATCTAAGGGAGTTCATCCTCTCTTGGTCCAATCTAAGGGAGTTCGTCTCCTCTTGGTCCAATCTAAGGAGTTCGTTGCCTCTTGGTCCAATCTAAGGGAGTTCGTCCTCTCTAGGTCAAATCTAAGGAGTTCGACTCTTTTTGGTCCAATCTAAGGGAGTTCGTCTCCTCTTGGACCAATGTAAGGAGTTCGTCGCCTCTTGGTCAAATCTAATGGAATTCGTCCCTTCTTGGTCCAATCTAGGGAGTTCGTATCCTCTAGGTCCAATCTATGGAGTTCGTCTCCTCTTGGTCCATTCTTAGGTAGTTCGTCACATCTTGGTTCTACATAAGAGAGTTCGTCCTCCCTTGGTCCAATCTAGGGAGTTCGTCATTTCTTGGTCCGATCTATGGAGTTCGTCGCCTCTTTGTCCAATCTACTGGAGTTCGTCCTTTCTTGGTCCAATCTAAGGAGTTCGTCTCCTCTTGGTCCATTCTTAGGTAGTTCGTCGCATCTTGGTCCAATCTAAGGGAGTTCGTCCTCTCTTGGTCCAATTTAAGGGAGTTCGTCTCCTCCTCGTCCAATCAAAGGAGTTCGTCGCCTTTTCGTCCAATCTCATGTAGTTCGTCCTTTCTTGGTCCAATCGAAGGATTTCGTCCCCTCTTGCTCCATTCTTAGGTAGTTCGTCGCATCTTGGTCCAATCTAAGGTAGTTCGTCCTCTCTTGGTCCAATCTAAAGAGTTCGTCTCCTCTTGGTCCGATCTAAGGGATTTAGTCCTCTCTTGGTACAAACTAAGGAGTTCGTCTCGTTTTGGTTCAATCTAAGGAGTTCGTCGCCGCTTGGTCCAATCTAATGGAGTTCGTCCACTGTTGGTCCAATCTAAGGAGTTCATCTCCTCTTGGTCCAATCTAAGGAAGTTCATCCCCCCTTGGTCCAATCTGAGGGAGTTCGTCATCTCTTGGTCCAATCTAAGGAGTTCGTCTCCTCTTGGTCCAATCTAAGGGAGTTCATCCCCTCTTGGTCCAATCTAAGGAGTTCGTCTCCTGTTGGTCCAATCTAAGGGAGTTGGTCCTCTCTTGGTCCAATCTAAGCTGTTCGTTTCGACTTGGTGTAACCTAAGGGAGTTTGTCCTTTATTGGTCCAATCTAAGGGAGTTAAGGGAGTTCGTCTCCTCTTGGTCCAATCTAAGGGAGTTCGTCCCCTCTTGGTCCAATCTGAGGGAGTTCGTCCTCTCTTGGTGCATTCTAGGGAGTTCGTCATTTCTTGGTCCGATCTATGGAGTTCGTCGCCTCTTGGTCCAATATACTGGAGTTCGTCCTTTCTTGGACCAATCTAAGGAGTTCGTCTCCTCTTGGTCCAATCTAAGAGTTCGTCTCCTCTTGTTCCATTATTAGGTAGTTCGTCGCATCTTGGTCCAATCTAAAGGAGTTCGTCCTCTCTTGGTCCAACCTAAAGAGTTCGTCTCCTCTTGGTCCAATCTAAGGGATTTAGTCCTCTCTTGGTCCAAACTAATGGAGTTCGTCCCTTCTTGGTCCAATCTAGGGAGTTCGTATCCTCTAGGTCCAATCTATGGAGTTCGTCTCCTCTTGGTCCATTCTTAAGTAGTTCGTCACATTTGGTCCTACCTAAGAAAGTTCGTCCTCCCTTGGTCCAATCTAGGCAGTTCGTCATTTCTTGGTCCGATCTATGGAGTTCGTCGCCTCTTGGTCCAATCTACTGGAGTTCATCCTTTCTTGGTCCAATCTAAGGATTTCGTCTCCTCTTGGTCCATTCTTAGGTAGTTCGTCAAATCTTGGTCCAATCTAAGGGAGTTCGTCCTCTCTTAGTCCAATCTAAAGAGTTCGTCTCCTCTTGGTCCAATCTAAGGGATTTAATCCTCTCTTGGTCCAAACTAAGGAGTTTGTCGCCTCTTGGTCCAATCTAAGGGAGTTCGTCTTCTCTTGGTCCAATTTAAGGGAGTTCGTCTCCTTTTGGTCCAATCTAAGGGATTTCATCCCCTCTTGGTCCAATCTTAGGGAGTTCCTCCTCTCTTGGTGCAATCTAAGGGATTTGGTCCTCTCATGGTCCAATCTAAGGAGTTCGTCTCCTTTTGGTCCAATCTAAAGGAGTTCGTCATCTCTTCCTCCAATCTAAGGAGTTCGTCGTCTGTTGGCTCAATCTAAGGGAGTTCGTCCTCTCTTGGTCCAATTTAAGGAGTTCGTCTCCTCTTGGTCCAATCTAAGGAGCTCGTCTCCTCTTGGTCCATTCTTAGGTAGTTCGTCGCATCTTGGTCCAATCTAAGGGAGTTCGTCCTCTCTTGGTCCAATTTAAGGGCGTTCGTCTCCTTCTCGTCCAATCTAAGAGAGTTTGTTTCCTCTTGGTCCAATATAAGGGAGTTCATCCTCTCTTGGTCCAATATAAGGGAGTTCGTTCTCTGTTGGTCCAATCTAAGGAGTTCGTGCCCTCTTGGTCTAATCTATTGGAGTTCGTCCTCTCTTGGTCCAATCTAAGGAGTTCGTTGCCTCTTGGTCCACTGCAATGGTGTTCGTCCTTTCTTTCTCCAATATAAGGAGTTCGTCTCCTATTGGTCCATTCTTAGGTAGTTCGTCACATCTTGGTCCAATCTAAGGGAGTTCGTCCTCTCTTGGTCCAATCTAAAGAGTTCGTCTCCTCTTGGTCCAATCTAAGGGATTTAGTCCTCTCTCGGTCCAAACTAAGGAGTTCGTCGCCTCTTGGTCCAATCTAAGGGAGTTCGTCCTCTCTTGGTCCAATTTAAGGGAGTTCGTCTCCTTTTGGTCCAATCTAAGGGATTTCGTCCCCTCTTGGTCCAATCTGAGGGAGTTCCTCCTCTCTTGGTGCAATCTAAGGGAGTTGGTCCTCTCATGGTCAAATCTAAGGATTTCGTCTCCTTTTGGTCCAATCTAAGGGAGTTCGTCCTCTCTTGGTCCATTCGAAGGAGTTCGTCTCCTGTTAGTCCAATCTACGGCTGTTCGCCGCCTCTTGGTCCAATATAAGGTAGTTTGTGCTCTCTTTTTCCAATCTAAAAGAGTTTTTTTCCTCTGGGTCCAATCTAAGGGAGTTCGTTCCCTCTTGGTCCCATCTAAGGGTGTTCGTCCGCTCTTGGTCAAATCTAAGGAATTCGTCTCCTCTTGGTCCAATCTTAGGAGTTCGTCGCCTCTTGGTCCATTCTAAGAAAGTTCTTCCACTCCTGGTCCAATGTAAGGGAGTTGGTCTCCTCTTGGTCCAATGTAAGGGACTTCGTCCTCTCTTGGTCCAATCAAAGGGGAGTTCATCCTCTCTTGGTCGAATATAAAGAGTTCGTCTCCTCTTGGTCCATTCTTAGGTAGTTCGTCGTAACTTGGTCAAAGCTAAGGGAGTTCGTCCTCTCTTGGTCCATTCGAAGGAGTTCATCTCCTGTTTGTCCAATCTACGGCAGTTCGTCGCCTCTTGGTCCAATATAAGGTAGTTTGTCCTCTCTTTTTCCAATCTAAAGGAGTTTTTCTCCTCTGGGTCCAATTTAAGGGAGTTCGTCCCCTCTTGGTCTAATCTAAGGGTGTTGGTCCTCTCTTGGTCAAATCTAAGGAAGTCGTCTCCTCTTGGTCCAATCTTAGGATTTCGTCACCTCTTGGTCCAATCTAAGAAAGTTCTTCCTCTCCTGGTCCAATCTTAGGGAGTTCGTCTTCTCTTGGTCCAATCTACGGGAGTTCGTCCTCTCTTGGTCTAATCTAAGGGAGTTCGTCCTATCTTGGTCCAATCTAAGGGAGTTCGTCCTCTCTTGGTCCAATTTAAGGGAGTTCGTCTCCCCCTTGTCCAATCTAGGGGAGTTTGTCTCCTCTTGGTCCAATATAAGGGAGTTCATCCTCTCTTGGTCCAATATAAGGGAGTTCGTTCTCTCTTGGTCCAATCTAAGGAGTTCGTCGCCTCTTGGTCTAATCTAATGGAGTTCTTCCTCTCTTGGTCCAATCTAAGGAGTTCGTTGCCTCTTGGTCCACTGCAATGGTGTTCGTCCTTTCTTTCTCCAATCCAAGGAGTTCGTCTCCTCTTGGTCCATTCTTAGGTAGTTCGCCTCTTCTTCCTCCAATCTAAGGGAGTTTGTGTTCTCTTCGTCCAATCTAAGGAGTTCGTCTCCTTGTGCTCCAATCTAAGGAGTTCGTATCCTCTTGGTGCAATCTAAGGGAGTTGGTCCTCTTTTGGTCCAATCTAAGGAGTTCGTCTTTTTTTGGTCCAATCGAAGGGAGTTTGTCTCCTCTTGGTCCAATCTAATGGAGTTCATCCGTTTTTTATCCAATCTAAGCAGTTCGTCTCTTCTTGGTCCAATCTATGGGAGTTCATCCTCTCTCGGTCGAATCTAAGGAGTTCGTCGCCTCTTGGTCCAATCTAAGGGAGTTCGTCCTCTCTTGGTCCATTCGAAGGAGTTCGTCTCCTATTGGTCCAATCTACGGCAGTTCGCCGCCTCTTGGTCCAATATAAGGTAGTTTGTCCTCTCTATGTCCAATCTAAAGGAGTTTTTCTCCTCTGGGTCCAATCTAAGGGAGTTCGTCCCCTCTTGGTCCCATCTAAGGGTGTTCGTCCTCTCTTGGTCAAATCTAAGGAATTCATCTCCTCTTGGTCCAATCTTAGGAGTTCGTCGCCTCTTGGCCCATTCTAAGAAAGTTCTTCCACTCCTGGTCCAATGTAAGGGAGTTGGTCTCCTCTTGGTCCAATGTAACGGCCTTCGTCCTCTCTTGGTCCAATCTTGGGGAGTTCATACTCTCTTGGTCGAATATAATGAGTTCGTCTCCCCTGGTCCAATCTAAACAATTCGTCTCCTCTTGGTCCATTCTTAGGTAGTTCGTCGCAACTTGGTCCAATATAAGGGAGTTTGTTCTCTCTTGGTCCATTCGAAGGAGTTCGTCTCCTGTTGGTCCAATCTACGGCAATTCGTCGCCTCTTGGTCCAATATAAGGTAGTTTGTCCTCTCTTTTTCCAATCTAAAGGAGTTTTTCTCCTCTGGGTCCAATCTAAGGGAGTTCGTCCCCTCTTGGTCTAATCTAAGGGTGTTGGTCCTCTCTTGGTCAAATCTAAGGAAGTCGTCTCCTCTTGGTCCAATCTTAGGATTTCGTTGCCTCTTGGTCCAATCTAAGAAATTTCTTCCTCTCCTGGTCCAATCTTATGGAGTTCGTCTTCTCTTGGTCCAATCTACGGGAGTTCGTCCTCTCTTGGTCCAATCTAAGGGAGTTCGTCCCATCTTGGTCCAATCTAAGGGAGTTTTTATATTTGGTAAGGTTCTAGTATAAGGGAGATCGTCTCCTCTTGGTCCAATCTAAGGAGTTCATCGCCTCTTGGTCCAATCTAATGGAGTTCGTCCGCTCTAGGTCCAATCTAAGGAGTTCGTCTCTTTTTGGTCTAATCTAATGTTTCCGTCTTCTCATGGTTCAATCTAAGGAGTTCGTCACCTCTTGGTCCAATCTAAGGAGTTCGTCTCGTGTTGGTCCAATTTGAGGGAGTTTGTCCCCTCTTGGTCCAATCTGAGGCAGTTCGTCCTCTCTTGGTCCATTCAAAGGAGTTCGTCTCTTCTTGGTGCAATCTAAGGGAGTTGGTCCCCTCTTGGTCCAATCTAAGTAGTTCGTTTCCTCTTAGTGCCATCAAAGGGAGTTCGTCATTTCTTGGTCGAATCTAAGGGAGTTCGTCTCCTCTTGGTCCAATCTAAGGAGTTCGTTGTCTCTTGGTCCAATCTACTGGAGTTCGTCCTTTCTTGGTCCAATCTAAGGAGTTTGTCTCCTTTTGGTCGAATCTAAGGAGTTCATCTCTTCTTGGTCCAATCAAAGGGTTGTTTTTTTTTGGTTTTTGGTAAGGATCCAATCTAAGGAGTTCGTCTCCTTTTGGTCCAATCTAAGGGATTTAGTCCTCTCTTGATCCAAACTAAGGAGTTTGTCGCCTCTTGGTCCAATCTAAGGGAGTTCGCCCTCTCTTGGTCCAATTTAAGGAAGTTCGTCTCTTCTTGGTCCAATCTAAGGGAGTTCGTCCCGTCTTGGTCCAATCTAAGGGAGTTCGTCCTCTCTTGGTGATTTCTAAGGGAGTTGGTCCTATCTTGGTCCAATCTAAGGAGTTCGTTTACTCTTGGTGAAATCTAGGGGAGTTCGTCCTTTCTTTGTCCAATCTAAGGGAGTTCATCCTCTCTTGGTCCAATCTAAGAGAGTTCTTCTCCGCTTGGTCCAATCTAAGGAATTCGTCGCCTCTTGGTCCAATCTAAGAAGTTCGTCTCGTGTTGGTCCAATCTGAGGGAGTTCGTCCCCTCTTGTTCCAAACTAAAGAGTTCGTCGCCTCTTGGTCCAATCTAAGGGAGTTGGTCCCCTCTTAGTCCAATCTAAGCAATTCGTTTCCTCTTGGTGCTATCTAAGGAAGTTCGTCCTCTCTTGGTCCAATCTAAGAGAGTTCGTCCTCTCTTGTTCTAATCTAAGAGAGTTCGTCCTTTCTTGGTCCAATCAAAGGGAGTTCGTCATCTCTTGTTCCAAACTAAGGAGTACGTCGCCTCTTGGTCCAATCTAAGGGAGTTCGTCCTCTCTTGGTCCAATTTAGGGGAGTTCATCTCATCTTGGTCCTATCTAAGGGAGTTTGTCCCCTCTTGGTCCAATTTAAGGAAGTTCGTCTCCTCTTGGTCCAATCTAAGGGAGTTCGTCCCCTCTTGGTCCAATCTAAGGAGTTCGTCTCCTCTTGGAGCAATCTCTTGGGGAGTTTGTCCTCTTCTGGATCCAATATGAGGAGTTTCGTTCCTCTTTGTGCAATCGAGGGGAGTTCGTCATTTCTTTCTTCTCCAATCTAGGAAGTCCGTCCTCTCTGGGCCAATCTAAGGGATTTCTCTCCTCTGGTCCAATCTAAGGAATTCGTACCCCTCTGGGTCCCAATCTATGATTCGTCCTCTCTTGGTCCAGATCTAAGAGAGTTTTCGTCTACTTTGGTCCACTAAGGGAGTTTCGTCTCCTTTTGGTTCAATCTAAGCAGTTCCTCTCCTCTCCATCCAATTTAAGTGAGTCGTCTCCTCTTGGTCCAATCTAAGGAGTTCGTCTCCTTTTGGTCCAATTTAGGGAGTTCGTCTCCTCTGGGTCCAATGTAAGGAGTTCGTCTCCTTTGAGTGCAATCTAACCAAGATCGTCTCCTCTTGGTCTAATCAAAAGAGTTCGTCTCCTTTGAGTGCAATCTAATGAAGATCGTCTCCTCTTGGTCCAATCTAAGGAGTTCGTCTCCTTTTGGTCCAATCTTAGGAAGTTCGTCGCCTCTTGGTCCAATCTAAGGAGTTCGTCACCTCTTGGTCCAATCTAAGGAGTTCATCCCCTCTTTGTCCAATCTAAGGGAGTTCGTCTCCTATTGGTCCAATCTAAGGGAGTTCGTCTCCTCTTGGTCCAATCTCGGGATTTCGTCTTCTCTTGGTCCAATCTAGAGAGTTGGTCTCCTCTTGGTCCAATCTAAGGATTTCGTCTCCTCTATGTCCAATCTTAGGGACTTCGTCTCCTCTTTGTCCAAACTAAGGAGTTCTTCTCCTCTAGGTCCAATCTAAAAGATTTCATCCTCTCTGTCGAATTTTAAGGGGAGTCATCTCCATCTTGGTCCTATCCTATGGAGTTTCGTCCCCTCTTAGCCCATTTAAGGAACTTTCGTCTCCTCTTGGGCCACTCTAAGGGATTTCGTCCCCCCTGTTGGTGCCAATCTGGGGATTTCGTCCTCTCCTTTGCAAGCTAAAGGGAGTTGGTCCCTCTCTTGATCCCACTAAGGGAGTTCGTTTCCCCTCTTGGTGCAATCTAGGGGAGTTTCGTCGAGTTCGTTTCTTTTTCTTCGTCCAATCTAATGGCAGTTCGTCCTCTCTTGCGTCCAATCTAAGGGATTCTTTCCCCCTCTTGGTCCAATCTAAGGAATTCGTCACCTCTGGGTCCAATCTAATAGAGTTCGTCCTCTCTTGGTCCAATCTAAGAGAGTTCGTCTCTTTTTGGTCCAATCTAAGAGAGTTCGTCTCCTCTTGGTCCAATCTAAGGAGTTCGTCGCCTCTTGGTCCAATCTAACGGAGTTCGTCCTTTATTGGTCCAATTTAGGGAGTTCGTCTCCTCTTGGTCCAATCTAAGGAGTTCGTCGCCTATGGGTCCAATCTAAGGGAGTTCGTCCTCTCTTGGTCCAATTTAAGGGAGTTCCTCTCCTCTTGGTCCTATCTAAGGAAGTTTGTCCTCTCTTGGTCCAATTTAAGGGAGTTCATCTCCTCTTGGTCCTATCTAAGTGAGTTCGTCCCCTCTTGGTGCAATTTAAGGGAGTTGGTCCTCTCTTGGTCCAATCTAAGGAGTTCGTTTCCACTTTATGCAATCTAGGGCAGTTTGCCTTTCTTGGTCAAATCTAAGGGAGTTCGTCCTCTCTTGGTCCAATCTAAGCGAGTTCTTCTCCTCTTGGTCCAATCTAAGGAATTCGTCGTCTTTGGGTCCGATCTAATGGAGTTCATCCTCTCTCGGTCCAATGTAAGGAGTTCGTCTCTTTTTGGTCCAATCTAAGGAGTTCGTCTCTTGTTGGGTCCCTCTAGGGATTCCGTCTCCCCTTCTTGGTCCATCTCAGGAGTTTTCCCCTCGTGGTCCAATCAACGGAGTTTCGTCCTTTCGTGTCCAATCGAGAGTCGTTCTCCTCTTGGTTCCATCTAAGGAGTTTGTCTCCTTTGGTCCATTCTGATGGTAGTTTCGTTGGTGCTCTTGTCCATCTCAGAGAGTGCATCCTCTCTTGGTCCAGCTAAGATAGTTCATCCTCTCTTGGTCCAATCTAAGGAGTTCGTTTCCTTTTGCTCGAATCTAAGGGAGTTCGTCCTCTCTTACTCCAATCTAGGGAGTTCGTCGTCTGTTGGCTCAATCTAAGGGAGTTCGTCCTCTCTTGGTCCAATTTAGGGAGTTCTTCTCCTCTTGGTCCAATCTAAGGAGCTCGTCTCCTCTTGGTCCATTCTTACGTAGTTCGTCGCATCTAGGTCCAATCTAAGGGAGTTCGTCTTCTCTTGGTCCAATCTAAGGAGTTTGTCTCATGTTGGTCCAATATAAGGGAGTTCGTCCTCTCTTGGTCCAATATTAGGAGCTCGTCCTCCGTTGGCCCAATCTAAGGGAGTTTGTCTCATGTTGGTCATTGATAAGGGAGTTCGTCCTCTCTTGATCCAATTTAAGGGAGTTCGTCTCCTCTTCATCCAATCTACGGGAGTTCATCTGTGCTTGGTCCAATATAAGGGAGTTCATCCTCTCTTGGTCCAATATATGGCAGTTCGTCCTCTCTTGGTCCAATCTATGGGATTTCGTCACCTTGTGGTCCAATCTAAGGCGTTCGTCGCCTCTTGGTCCAATCTAATGTAGTTCATCCTCTCTTGGTCCAATCTAAGGAGATCGTCTCTTTTTGGTCCAATCTAAAGGAGTTCTTGTCCTCTTCGTCCAATCTAAGGAATTCGTCGCCTCTTGGTCCACTGTAATGGTGTTTGTCCTTTCTTGCTCCAATCTAAGGAGTTCGTCTCCTCTTGGCCCATTTTTAGGTAGTTCGCCGCATCTTGGTCCAATCTAAGGGAGTTCGTCCTCTCTTAGTCCATTCTAAGGAGTTCGTCTCTTCTTGGTCCAATCTAAGGAAGTTCGTGTCCTCTTGGTCCAATCTAAGGAGTTTGTCTCCTCGTGGTCCAATCTTCATCCTCTATTGGTCTAATCTAAGGTGTTCGTCTCCTCTCTGTCCAATCTAATGACTTCGTGTCCTCATGATCCAATCTAACGGACTTTGTCCCCTCTTGGTCCATTCTATGGGAGTTCGACCTCTGTTGGTCGAATATAAGGAGTTCGTGTCCTCTTGGACCAATCTAAGGAGTTCGTCTCCTCTTGGTCCATTCTTAGATAGTTCGTAGCATCTTGGTCCAATCTAAGGGTGTTCGTCCTCCCTTGCTCCAATCTAAGGAGTTCGTCTCCACCTGGTCGAATCTAAGGGAGTTCGTCCTCTCTTGCTCTAATCTAAGGAGTTCGTCGCCTCTTGGTCCAATCTAGGCGAGTTCGTCCTCTCTTGGTCCAATTTAAGGGAATTTGTCTCCTCTTGGTCCAATGTAAGGGAGTTCGTCCCCTCTTGGTCCAATCTGAGGGAGTTCGTCCTTTCATGGTGCAATCTAAGGAGTTCGTCTCTTCTTGGCGCAATCTATGGGAGTTGGTCCTCTCTTGGTGCAATCTATGAAGTTCGTTTCCTCTTGGTGGAATCTAAGGGAGTTCGTCCTCTCTTCATCCAATCTAAGGGAGTTCGTGTCCTCTCGGTCCAATCTAATGGAGTTCATCCTCTCTCGGTCCAATCTAAGGAGTTCGTCTCCTTTTGGTCCAATGTAAGGGAGTTCATATACTCTTGGTCCAATCTAATGGAGTTCGTCCTTTCTTGGTCTAATCTAAGTAGTTCGTCTCCTCTTGGTTCAATCAAAGGAGTTCGTCTCCTCTTGGTCCAATGTAAGGAGTTCATCTTCTCTTGGTCCATTCTTAGTTAGTTCGTCGCATCTTGGTCTAATCTAAGAGAGTTTGTCCTCTCTTGGTCCAATCTAAGGAGTTCATCTTTTCTTTGTCCAATCTAAGGGAGTTCGTCTCCTCTTGGTCCAATCTAAGGAGTTCATCTCTTCTTGGGGCAATCTAAGAGAGTTTGTCCTCTCTTGGTCCAATCTAAGGAGTTCGTCGCATCTTGGTCCAATCTAAGGGAGTTCGTCCTCTCTCGGTCGAATCTAAGGAGTTCGTCGCCTCTTGGTCCAATCTAAAGGAGTTCGTCCCTCCTTGGTCCAATCTAAGGGAGTTGGACATCCCTTGGTCCAATCTAATGGAGTTCGTCCTTTGTTCGTCCAATCTAAGTAGGTCGTCTCCACGTGGTCCAATCTAAGGGAGTTCGTCCTCTCTCAGTCGAATCTAAGTAGTTCGTCGCCTCATGGTCCAATCTAAAGGAGTTCGTCTCCTCTGGGTCCAATCTAAGGGAGTTCGTCCCCTCTTGGTGCAATCTAACGGAGTTCGTCCTCTCTTGCTCCAATCTAAGTAGTTCGTCTCCTCTTGGTCCAATCTTGGGGAGTTCGTCTCCTCTTGGTCCAATGTAAGGGACTTCGTCCCCTCTTGGTCCAATCTACGGGAGTTCGTCCTCTCTTGGTCCAATCTAAGGGAGTTCGTCCGCTCTAGGTCCAATCTAAGGAGTTCGTCTCTTTTTGGTCCAATCTAAGGAAATTCGTCTCCTCTTGGTCCAATCTAAGGAGTTCGCCTCCTCTTGGTCCATTCTTACGTAATTCGTCGCATCTTGGTCCAATCTAAGAGATTTCGTCCTTTATCGGTCCAATCTAAGGAATTTAGTCCTCTCTTGGTCCAATCTAAGGGAGTTTGTCCCCTCTTGGTCCAATCTGATGGAATTCGTCCTCTCTTGGTCCATTCAAAGGAGTTCGTCTCATCTTGGTGCAATCTAAGGGAGTTGGTCATTTCTTGGTCCAATCTAAGGAGTTTGTGTCCTCTTGGTGCAATCTAAGGGAGTTCGTCTCCTCTTCGTCCAATATAAGGAGTTCGTCGCCTCCTGGTCCAATATAATGGAGTTCGTCCTCTCTTGGTCCAATCTAAGGAGTTCGTCTCTTTTTGGTCCAATCTACGGGAGTTCGTCTCCTCTTAGTTCAATCTAAGGAGTTCATCGACTCTTGGTCCATTCTTAGGTAGTTCGTCGCATCTTGCTCCAATCTAAGCGAGTTCGTCCTCTTTTGGTCCAATCTAAGGGAGTTCGTCCCCTCTAGGTCCAATCTGAGGGAGTTCGTCCTCTGTTGGTCCATTCAAAGGAGTTCGTCTCTTCTTGGTGCAATCTAAGGGAGTTGGTCCTCTCTTGGTCCAATCTATGTAGTTCGTTTCCTCTTGGTGCAATCTAAGGGAGTTCGTGCTTTCTTGGTCCAATCTAAGGGAATTCCACCTCTCATGGTCCAATCTAAGGGACTTCGTCTCCTCTTGGTCCAATCTAAGGAGTTCGTCGCCTCTTGGTCCAATCTGATGGAGTTCGTCCTCTCTCGGTCCAATCTAAGGAGTTCGTCGTCTCTTTGCCCAATCTAAGGGAGTTCGTCCTCTCTTGGTCCAATCTAATGGAGTTCGACCTTTCTTAGTCTAATCTATGGAGTTCGTGTCCTCTTGGTCCAATCTAAGGAGTTCCTCACCTCTTGGTCCAATCTAAGGCAGTTCGTCCTCTCTTGGACTAATTTAATGGAGTTCGTTTCCTCTTGGTCCAATGTAAGAGAGTTCGTTCCCACTTGGTCCAATCTGAGGGAGTTTGTCCTCTCTTGGTCTAATCTAAGGAGTTCGTCTCCTCTTGGTCCAATCTAAGGAGTTCGTTGCTTTTTTGTCCATTCTAAGGGAGTTCGCCTCTTCTTGGTCCAATCTAAGGAGTTCGTCTTTTCTTCGCGCAATCTAAGGGAGTTGGTCCTCTCTTGGTCCAATCTAAGGAGTTCGTCTCCTCTTGGTCCAATCTAAGGAAATTCGTCCTCTCTTGCTCTAATCTAAGGAGTTCATCGTCTCTTGGTCCAATTTAAGGTAGTTCGTCTCCTCTTGGTCCAATCTAAGGAGTTCGCCTCTTCTTGGTTCAATCCAAGGGAGTTTGTCCTCTCTTGGTCTAATCTAAGGAGTTCGTCTCCTCTTGGTCCAATCTAAGGAGTTCGTCGCT
>JAGKPW010000937.1:0-13293 GCA_019926035.1 Melaleuca alternifolia
AGGAGAAGAACTAGGTTAGATTTGACCAAAAGGAGACGAACTCGTTAGTTGGACCAAGAGGATAAGAACAAGGTTAGATTGAACCAAAAGGACACGAACTTCCTTAGATAAAACGAAAAGGAGACGAACTCGGTTAGATTGGACCAAAAGGAGACGAACTCTCTTAGATTGGACCAAGAGGAGACGAATTAGGTTAGATTGGACCAAAAGGAGACGAACTCCTTCGAATAGACCAAAAGGAGACGAACTCGGTTAGATTGGACCAAGAGTAAACAAACATGGTTAAATTGGACCAAAAGGAGACGAACTGCTTCGATTAGACCAAAAGGAAACGAACTCGGTTAGCTTGGACCAAAAGGAGACGAACTCCTTAGATTGGACCAAGGGGAGACCAACTTCCTAAGAATGAACCAAAAGGAGACGAACTCCTTTGATTGGACCAAAAGGAGACGAACTACTTAGATTGGACCAAGAGGACAGGAACTAGGTTAGATTGGACCAAAAGGTGACGAACTCCTTTAAATTAGACCAACAGCAGACGAACTCGGTTAGATTGGACCAAAAGGTGACGAACTCCTTTAGATTAGACCAACAGCAGACGAACTCAGTTAGATTGGACCAAAAGGAGATGAACTCCTTCGATTGGACCAAGAGGAGACGGACTAGGTTAGATAGGACCACATGGAGATGAACTCCCTAGATTGGACCAAGAGGAGACGAACTCGGTCAGATTGGACTGAATGGAGACGAAGTCCTTATAATGGACCATAAGGAGACGAACTAGGTTAGATAGGACAAAAAGGTGACGAACTCCCTTAGATTAGACCAACAGGAGACGAACTCGGTTACATTGGACCAAAAGGAGACCAACTCCTTCGATTGGACCAAGAGGTGACGGACTAGGTTAGATTGGACCAAATGAAGATGAACTCCTTAGATTGGACCAAGAGGAGACGAACTCGGTCAGATTGGACCGAAAGGAGACGAAGTCCTTAGAATGGACCATAAGGAGACGAACTAGGTTAGATTGGACCGTAAGGAGACGAACTCCCTTAGATTAGACCGAAAGGAGACGAACTAGGTTAGATTGGACCAAAAGGAGACGAACTCCTTAGATTGGATCAACAGGTGATGAACACAATTAGATTGGACCAAAAGGAGAGCAACTCCTTAGATTGAACCCAAGGGAGACGAACTACGTTAGATGGAACATAAAGGATGTCTGAATCCTCCTTAGATTTGTCGACCCAAAGGATGACGAAACTACGTTAGATTGTGGACAAAAGGAGACGACTTCCCTTTTCGTATTTGGACCAAATGTGGAGAGTAACTTTGGTTAGAATTGGACCGATTAAAGGAGACGAAATCCTTAGATGGGACCAAGGGGAGACTAACTTCTAAGTGAAACCAAAAGGAGACGAACTCCTTCGATTGGACCAAAGGAGACGAAAAACCCTTAGATTGGACCAAGAGAGACGAACTCGTTAGATGGACCAAAAGAGAGGAACTCCTAGTTGGACAAGAGGAGAGAAATACGTTAGAGGAAAGGACAGCGAAAACTCTTAGATTGTACCAAGAGAGCGAAGTGCGGTTAGATTGGACCAAAAAGGAGACGAACGCGTTAGATTGGACGAAACGGAAGAACCCACGTAGATGGACCAAAAGGAGACGAACTCCTTAGATTGGAACAAGGGGAGACTAACTTCCTAAGATTGTACCAAAAGGAGACGAACTCCTTAGATTGGACAAAAAGGAGAGCAACTCCTTAGATTGAACCAAGAGGATGCGAACTACGTTAGATTGGACAAAAAGGAGACGAACTCCTTAGATTGGACCAAAAGGAGACGAACTCCTTAGATGGATTCAACGGGCGATGAACACCAATTGATTGGCCCAAAAGGAGAGCAACAGACTTAGAGTGACAAGAGGAGACGAACTAAGGTAGATTGGACCAAAAGGGGGGGGTTTTTTTTTTTTTTTTTTTGGGGGGGCAGGACGAACTCCCTTAGATTGGCACCCAAAAAGGAGACAAATTGGTTTAGATTGGACGAAAGGAGCGAACTCCTAGATTGGACCAAGGGGAGACTAAAACTTCCTAAGATTGAACCAAAAGGAGGACGAACTCCTAGATTGGACCAAAAGAAGACGAACTCCCTTAGATTAGACCAAAAGGAGACGAACCCGGTTAGATTGGACCAAAAGGAGACAAACTCCACAGATTGGACCAAGAGGAGACGAACTAGGTTAGATTGGACCAAAAGGACAGCAACTCCTTAGATTGTACCAAGAGGAGACGAAGTCGGTTAGATTGGACCAAAAGGAGACGACCTCCCTTAGATTGGACGAAACGGAAACGAACTCAGTTAGATTGGACCAAAAGGAGACGAACTCCTTAGATTGGAACAAGGGGAGACTAACTTCCTAAGATTGTACCAAAAGGAGACGAACTCCTTAGACTGGACAAAAAGGAGAGCAACTCCTTAGATTGAACCAAGAGGATGCGAACTACGTTAGATTGGACAAAAAGGAGACGAACTCCTTAGATTGGACCAAGAGAAGACGAACTAGGTTAGATTGGACCTAAAGGAGACGAACTACTTAGATTGGGGATCAAGAGGAGACGAACTTGGTTAGATTGGATCAAAAGGAGACGAACTCCCTTAGATTGGTTCAACAGGAGACGAACACAGTTAGATTGGACCAAAAGGAGACGAACTCCTTAGATTGGAACAAAAGGAGAGCAACTCGGTTAGATTGGACCAAAACGAGACGAACTCCTTAGATTGGACCAAGAGAAGATGAACTAGGTTAGATTGGAGCAAAAGGAGACGAACTCCTTAGATTGGGGATCAAGAGGAGACGAACTAGGTTAGATTGGACCAAAAGGAGACGAACTCCCTTAGATTGGTTCAAAAGGAGACGAACACAGTTAGATTGGACCAAAAAGAGACGAACTCCTTAGATTGGACCAAAATGAGAGCAACTCCTTAGATTGAACCAAGAGGAGACGAACTATGTTATTGGACCAAAAGGAGACGAACTCCCTTAGATTGGACGAAACGGAGACGAACTCGGCTAGATTGGACCGAAATGAGACGAACTCCTTAGATTGGACCATGGGGAGACTAACTTCCAAAGATTGAACCAAAAGGAGACGAACTCCTTAGATTGGACCAAAAGGAGACAAACTCGGTTAGATTAGAACAAAAGAAGAGGAACTGCTTAGATTGGACCAAGAGTTGATGAAACAGGTTAGATTGTACCAAAAGGAGATGAACTCCCCTAGACTGCATGAAAAGGAGACCAACACAGTTAGATTGGACCAAAAGGAGAGAAACTCCTTAGATTGGACCAAGGGGAGACGAACTAGGTTAGATTGGACCAAAAGGTGACGAACTCCCTTAGATTAGACCAGCAGGAGACAAACTCGGTTAGATTGGACCAAAAGGAGACCAACTCCTTCGATTGGACCAAGAGGAGACGGACTAGGTTAGATTGGACCAAAAGGAGATGAACTCCTTAGATTGGACCAAGAGGAGACGAACTCGGTTAGATTAGACCGAAAGGAGACGAAGTCCATAGAATGGACCATAAGGAGACGAACTAGGTTAGATTGGACCGAAAGGAGACGACTCCGTGATTGACAAGTGGAGCGAACTAGGTCGATTGGGACCAAAATGAAGCGAACTCGGGTAGATTGAACCAAGAGAGACGAATACGTTAGATGGACCAAAAGGAGACGAACTCCCTTCGAATTGGACGAAACGGCGACGAACTTGGGTTAGCTGGACGAAAGGAGACGAACTCGGTAGATTGACCAAGGGGAGAAACTTCCTAAGACTTTGCAACCAAAAGAGGACGAATCCTTAGATGGACCAAAAGGAGACGAACTCCTTAGATTGGGCCATGAGGAGACGAACTCCTTAGATTGGACCAAGAGGAGACGAACTAGGTTAGATTGGACCAAAAGGTGACAAACTCCCTTAGATTGGATGAAAAGGAGACAAACACAGTTAGATTGGACCAAAAGGAGAGAAACTCCTTAGATTGGACCAAGAGGAGACGATCTATGTTAGATTGGACCAAAAGGAGACGAACTCCCTTAAAGTAGACCAAAAGGAGACGAACTCGGTTAGATTGGACCAAGAGTAAATAAACTTGGTTAGATTGGACCAAAAGGAGACGAACTCCTTCGATTAGACCGAAAGGAGACGAACTCCTTAGATTGGACCAAGGGGAGACTAACTTCCTAAGATTGAACCAAAAGGAGACGAACTCCTTAGATTGGACCAAATGGAGACGAACTCCTTAGATTGGACCAAGAGGGGGCGAACTCGGTTCGATTGGACCAAAAGGAGAGGAACTCCTTAGATTGGACCAAGAGGCGACGAACTAGGTTAGATTGGACCAAAAGGTGACGAACTCCCTTAGATTGGATGCAAAGGAGACAAACAAAGTGAGATTGGACCAAAAGGAGAGAAACTCCTTAGATTGGACCAAGAGGAGACGATCTATGTTAGATTGGACCAAAAGGAGACGAACTCCCTTAAAGTAGACCAAAAGGATACGAACTCGGTTAGATTGGACCAAGAGTAAATAAACTTGGTTAGATTGGACCAAAAGGAGACGAACTCCTTCGATTAGACCGAAAGGAGACGAACTCCTTAGATTGGACCAAGGGGAGACAAACTTCCTAAGATTGAACCAAAAGGAGACGAACTCCTTAGATTGGACCAAATGGAGACGAACTCCTTAGATAGGACCAAGAGGGGGCGAACTCGGTTCGATTGGACCAAAAGGAGAGGAACTCCTTAGATTGGACCAAGAGGACACGAACTAGGTTAGATTGGACCAAAAGGTGACGAACTCCCTTAGATTGGATGAAAAGGAGAGACAAACACAGTTAGATTGGACCAAGAGGAGACGTACTAGGTTAGATTGGACCAAGAGGAGACGAACTAGGTTAGATTGGACCAAAAGGTGGCGAACTCCCTTAGTTAGACCAATAGGATACGAACTCGGTTAGATTGGACCAAAAGGAGACCAACTCCTTCGATTGAACCAAGAGTAGACGGACTAGGTTAGATTGGACCAAAAGGAGATGAACTCATTAGACGGCAAAAAGGAGACCAACTCCTTCGATTGAACAAGATTAGACGGGCACTAGGTTAGAGATTGGACCAAAAGGAGAGAACTTAGATGGACTAAGAGGAGACGAACCCTCGATTAGATTGGAACCAAAGGAGACGAACTCTTTAGAAGGGACAATAAGGGACGAAATGTTAGATTGGAGCAAATGGAGATGAACATCCTTAGATTGGAACAAGAGGAAGACGAACCGGTTGATTGGACCCAAACGGAGAGGAAAGGAACTCCTAGCCTTGGGCCTAAGAGGAGACGAAACTAGGTTCGATGGCGAAAAAAAGGTGACGAACTCCCTTGATTGGACGAAACGAGACGAACTGGGTAGATTGGACCGAAAGGAGACAGAACTCTTAATTGGACAAGGGGAGACTAACTTCCTAAGATTGAACCAAAAGGAGACGAACTCCTTAGATTGGACCAAAAGGAGACGAACTCCTTAGATTGGACCAAGAGGAGACGAACTCGGTTAGATTGGACCAAAAGGAGAGGAACTCCTTAGACTGGACTAAGAGGAGACGAACTAGGTTAGATTGGACAAAAAGGTGACGAACTCCCTTAGATTGGATGAAAAGGAGACAAACACAGTTACATTGGACCAAAAGGAGAGAAACTCCTTAGATTGGACCAAGAGGAGATGAACTAGGTTCGATTGGACCAAAAGGTGACGAACTCCCTTAGTAAGACCAACAGGAGACGAACTCGGTTAGATTGGACCGAAGGGAGACGAACTCGTTAGAATGGACCATAAGGAGACAAACTAGGTTAGATTAGACCAAAAGAAGACTAACTCCCTTAGATTAGACCAAAAGGAGATGAACTCGGTTAGATTGGACCAAAAGCAGACGAACTCCTTAGATTGGACCAAGAGGAGACGATCTATGTTAGATTGGACCAAAAGGAGACGAACTCCCTTAAAGTAGACCAAAAGGAGACGAACTCGGTTAGATTGGACCAAGAGTAAATAAACTTGGTTAGATTGGACCAAAAGGAGACGAACTCCTTCGATTAGACCAAAAGGAGACGAACTCGGTTAGCTTGGACCAAAAGGAGACGAACTCCTTAGAATGGACCAAGGGGAGACTAACTTCGTAGGAAAGAACCAAAAGGAGACGAACTCCTTTGATTGGACCAAAAGGAGATGAACTCCTTAGATTGGATCAAGAGAAGACGAACTCGGTTAGATTGGATCGAAAGTAGACGAACTCCGTAGATTGGACCATGGGGAGACTAACTTCCTAAGATTGAACCAAAAATAGACGAACTCCTAATATTGGACCAAGAGGAGACGAACTCGGTTAGATTGGACCAAAAGGAGAGGAACTCCTTAGATTGGACCAAGAGGAGACGAACTAGGTTAGATTGGACCAAAAGGTGACGAACTCCCTTAGATTGGATGAAAAGGAGACAAACACAGTTAGATTGGACCAAAAGGAGAGAAACTCCTTAGATTGGACCAAGTGGAGACGAACTAGGTTAGATTGGACCAAAAGGTGACGTACTCCCTTAGTTAGACTAATAGGAGATGAACTCGGTTAGATTGGACCAAAAGGAGACCAACTGCTTCGATTGAACCAAGAGTAGACGGACTAGGTTAGATTGGACCGAAAGTAGACGAACTCCTTTGATTGGACCATGGGGAGACTAACTTCCTAACATTGAACCAAAAATAGACGAACTCTTTGATTGGACCAAGAGGAGACGAACTCGGTTAGATTGGACCAAAAGGAGAAAACTAGTTTAGATTGACCAAAAGAAGACAACTCCCTTAGATTAGACCAAGGAAGTGAACTCGGATTCGTGGACCAAAAAGCAGACGAACTCCTTAGATGGGACCAAGAGGAGACGATCTAGTTGTTGGGACCACCGGAGACGATTAATCCCCCTTAAAGTAGACCAAAAGGAGACGAACTCGGTTAGATTGGACCAAGAGTAAATAAACTTGGTTAGATTGGACCAAAAGGAGACGAACTCCTTCGATTAGACCAAAAGGAGACGAACTCGGTTAGCTTGGACCAAAAGGAGACGAACTCCTTAGAATGGACCAAGGGGAGACTAACTTCGTAGGAAAGAACCAAAAGGAGACGAACTCCTTTGATTGGACCAAAAGGAGATGAACTCCTTAGATTGGATCAAGAGAAGACGAACTCGGTTAGATTGGATCGAAAGTAGACGAACTCCGTAGATTGGACCATGGGGAGACTAACTTCCTAAGATTGAACCAAAAATAGACGAACTCCTAAGATTGGACCAAGAGGAGACGAACTCAGTGAGATTGGACCAAAAGGAGAGGAACTCCTTAGATTGGACCAAGAGGAGACGAACTAGGTTAGATTGGACCAAAAGGTGACGAACTCCCTTAGATTGGATGAAAAGGAGACAAACACAGTTAGATTGTACCAAAAGGAGAGAAACGCCTTAGATTGGACCAAGAGGAGACGAACTAGGTTAGATTGGACCAAAAGGAGACGAACTCCCTTAGTTAGACCAATAGGAGATGAACTCGGTTAGATTGGACCAAAAGGAGACCAACTCTTTCGATTGAACCAAGAGTAGACGGACTAGGTAAGATTGGACCGAAAGTAGACGAACTCCTTAGATTGGACCATGGGGAGACTAACTTCCTAACATTGAACCAAAAATAGACGAACTCCTTAGATTGGACCAAGAGGAGACGAACTCGGTTAGATTGGACCATAAGGAGACAAACTAGGTTAGATTAGACCAAAAGAAGACTAACTCCCTTAGATTAGACCAAAAGGAGATGAACTCGGTTAGATTGGACCAAAAGCAGACGAACTCCTTAGATTGGACCAAGAGGAGACGATCTATGTTAGATTGGACCAAAAGGAGACGAACTCCCTTAAAGTAGACCAAAAGGAGACGAACTCGGTTAGATTGGACCAAGAGTAAATAAACTTGGTTAGATTGGACCAAAAGGAGACGAACTCCTTCGATTAGACCAAAAGGAGACGAACTCGGTTAGCTTGGACCAAAAGGAGACGAACTCCTTAGAATGGACCAAGGGGAGACTAACTTCGTAGGAAAGAACCAAAAGGAGACGAACTCCTTTGATTGGACCAAAAGGAGATGAACTCCTTAGATTGGATCAAGAGAAGACGAACTCGGTTAGATTGGATCGAAAGTAGACGAACTCCGTAGATTGGACCATGGGGAGACTAACTTCCTAAGATTGAACCAAAAATAGACGAACTCCTAAGATTGGACCAAGAGGAGACGAACTCGGTTAGATTGGACCAAAAGGAGAGGAACTCCTTAGATTGGACCAAGAGGAGACGTACTAGGTTAGATTGGACCAAAAGGTGACGAACTCCCTTAGATTGGATGAAAAGGAGACAAACACAGTTAGATTGTACGAAAAGGAGAGAAACTCCTTAGATTGGACCAAGAGGAGACGAACTAGGTTAGATTGGACCAAAAGGTGACGAACTCCCTTAGTTAGACCAATAGGAGATGAACTCGGTTAGATTGGACCAAAAGGAGACCAACTCTTTCGATTGAACCAAGAGTAGACGGACTAGGTAAGATTGGACCGAAAGTAGACGAACTCCTTAGATTGGACCATGGGGAGACTAACTTCCTAACATTGAACCAAAAATAGACGAACTCCTTAGATTGGACCAAGAGGAGACGAACTCGGTTAGATTGGACCAAAAGGAGCGGAACTCCTTAGATTGGACCAAGAGGAGACGAACTAGGTTAGATTGGACCAAAAGGAGAGGAACTCCTTAGATTGGACCAAGATGAGACGAACTAGGTTAGATTGGACCAAAAGGTGACGAACTCCCTTAGATTGGATGAAAAGGAGAGAAACACAGTTAGATTGGACCAAAAGGAGAGAAACTTCTTAGATTGGACCAAGAGGAGACGAACTAGGTTAGATTGGACCAAAGGTTGACGAACTCCCTTCGTTAGACCAATAGGAGACGAACTCGGTTAGATTGGACCAAAAGGAGACCAACTCCTTCGATTGAACCAAGAGTAGACGGACTAGGTTAGATTGGACCAAAAGGAGATTAACTCCTTAGATTGGACCAAGAGGAGACGAACTCGGTTAGATTGGACCAAAAGTAGACGAACCCCGTAGAATGGACCATAAGGAGACGAACTAGGTTAGATTGGACCAAAAGGAGAAGAAAATCGTAGATTGGAACCAAGTCGAGACGACTAGGTAGAGTGGACCAAAAGGAGACGAACGCGGTTAGATTGGACCAAAAGGAGACGAACTCCTTAGATGACCAAACGGAGCGCAACTCCTTAGATTGAACCAGAGGAGACGAACTTACGTTAGAGTGGACCAAAAACGAGGACGAACTCCCATTATATTGGGACGAAACGCGAGACGAACCGATTAGATTAGGACCGAAAGGAGGACTAACTCCTTAGATGGGGACCAAGGGGAGACTAACTTTTAGATTGAACAAAAGGCGACGAAACTACGTTTAGATTGGACCAAAAGGAGACGAACTCCCTTAGATTGGACGAAACGGAGACGAACTCGGTTAGATTGGACCGAAAGTAGACGAACTCCGTAGATTGGACCCTGGGGAGACTAACTTCCTAAGATTGAACCAAAAATAGACGAACTCCTAAGATTGGACCAAGAGGAGACGAACTCGGTTAGATTGGACCAAAAGGAGAGGAACTCCTTAGGTTGGACCAAGAGGAGACGAACTAGGTTAGATTGTACCAAAAGGAGAGGAACTCCTTAGATTGGACCAAGATGAGACGAACTAGGTTAGATTGGACCAAAAGGTGACGAACTCCCTTAGATTGGATGAAAAGGAGACAAATACAGTTAGATTGGACCAAAAGGAGAGAAACTTCTTAGATTGGACCAAGAGGAGACGAACTAGGTTAGATTGGACCAAAAGGTGACGAACTCCCTTACTTAAGACCAATAGGCGATGAACTCGGTTAGATTGGACCAAAAGGAGACCAACTCCTTCGATTGAACCAAGAGTAGACGGGCTAGGTTAGATTGGACCGAAAGTAGACGAACTCCTTAGTTTGGACCATGGGGGAGACTAACTTCCTAACATTGAACCAAAAATAGACGAACTCCTTAGATTGGACCAAGAGGAGACGAACTCGGTTAGATTGGACCAAAAGGAGAGGAATTCCTTAGATTGGACCAAGAGGAGACGAACTAGGTTAGATTGGACCAAAAGGTGACGAACTCCCTTAGATTGGATGAAAAGGAGAGACAAACACAGTTAGATTGGACCAAGAGGAGACGTACTAGGTTAGATTGGACCAAGAGGAGACGAACTAGGTTAGATTGGACCAAAAGGTGGCGAACTCCCTTAGTTAGACCAATAGGAGACGAACTCGGTTAGATTGGACCAAAAGGAGACCAACTCCTTCGATTGAACCAAGAGTAGACGGACTAGGTTAGATTGGACCAAAAGGAGATGAACTCCTTAGATTGGACCAAGACGAGACGAACTCGGTTAGACTGGACCAAAAGTAGACGAACTCTGTAGAATGGACCATAAGGAAACGAACTAGGTTAGATTGGACCAAAAGGAGAAGAACTCCGTAGATTGGACCAAGTGGAGACGAACTAGGTTAGATTGGACCAAAAGGAGACGAACTCGGTTAGATTGAACCAAGAGAAGACGAACTACGTTAGATTGGACCAAAAGGAGACGAACTCCCTTAGATTGGACGAAACGGAGACGAACTTGGATAGATTGGACCGAAATGAGACGAACTCCTTAGATGGTCAGGGGGAGACAATTTTAAGATGACCCAAAGGAAGATGAAATCCTAGATGGGACCAAAAGGACACGAACATTAATTGGACCAAGAGGAGATGAACTCGGTTCGATTGGACCAAAAAAGGGGAGGATCCGTAGACTGGACCAAGAGGAGACGAACTAGATTAGATCGGCCAAAGGGACGAACTCCTTAATTGGACAAAAGGGAGCAACTCGTAGACTTGAACAAAGAGGAGACGGAACTACGTTAGGGTGGACCCAAAAGGAGACGAAACTCATTAGATTGGACGAAACGGAGACAAACTCGGTTAGATTGGACCGAAATTAGACGAACTCCGTAGATTGGACCCTGGGGAGACTAACTTCCTAAGATTGAACCAAAAATAGACGAACTCCTAATATTGGACCAAGAGGAGACGAACTCGGTTAGATTGGACCAAAAGGAGAGGAACTCCTTACATTGGACCAAGAGGAGATGAACTAGGTTAGATTGGACCAAAAGGTGACGAACTCCCTTAGATTGGATGAAAAGTATACAAACACAGTTAGATTGGACCAAAAGGAGAGAAACTCCTTAGATTGGACCAAGAGGAGACGAACTAGGTTAGATTGGACCAAAAGGTGACGAACTCCCTTAGTTAGACCAATAGGAGATGGACTCGGTTAGATTGGACCAAAAGGAGACCAACTCCTTCGATTAAACCAAGAGTAGACGGACTAGGTAAGATTGGACCGAAAGTAGACAAACTCCTTAGATTGGACCATGGGGAGACTAACTTCCTAACATTGAACCAAAAAAAAAAGAACTCCTTAGATTGGACCAAGAGGAGACGAAGTCGGTTAGGTTGGACCAAAAGGAGATGAACTCCTTAGATTGGATTAAAGGGAGACTAACTTCCTAATAATGAACCAAAAGGAGACTAACTCCTTTGATTGGACCAAAAGGAGACGAACTCCTTAGATTGGACCAAGAGGACACGAACTAGGTTAGATTGGACCAAAAGGTGACGAACTCCCTTAGATTAGACCAACAGGAGACGAACTCAGTTAGATTGGACCAAAAGCAGACCAACTCTTTCGATTGGACGAAGAGGAGACGAACTACGTTAGATTGGACCAAAAGGAGACGAACTCCCTTAGATTGGACGAAATGGAGATGAACTCGGTTAGATTGGACCGAAAGGAGACGAACTCCTTCGAATGGACCATAAGCAGACGAACTTGGTTAGATTAGACCAAATGAAGACGACCTCCCTTAGATTGGACGAAACAGAGACGAACTCGGTTAGATTGGACCAAAAGGAGACGAACTCCTTATAATGGACCAAGGGGAGACTAACGTGCTAAGATTAAACCAAAAGGAGACGAACTCCTTAGATTGGACCAAAAGGAGACGAACTCCTTAGGTTGGACCAAGAGGAGACGAACTCGGTTTGATTGGACCAAAAGGATAGGAACTCCTTAGGTTGGACCAAGAGGAGATGAACTAGGTTACATTGGACCAAAAGGAGACGAACTCCTTCGATTGGACCAAGAGGAGACGAACTCGGTTAGATTGGTCCAAAAGGAGAGAAACTCCTTAGATTGGACCAAGAGGAGACGAACTAGGATAGATTGGACCAAAGGGAGAAGAACTCCCTTAGATCAGACTAAAAGCAGACGAACTCGGTTAGATTGGACCAAAAGGAGACGAACTCATTAGATTGGACCAAGAGGAGACGAAACTACGTTAGATGGGACCAAAAACGAGACGAAACTCCCGTAGATTAGCCCAAAAGGGGCCGAACTCGGTTAGATTGGACCAAAAGGAGACGAACGCCCTTAGATTAGACGAAAGGAGACGAACTCGCGTAGTTGGACCAAAGGAGAGAACTCACTTAGCTCAGGACAAAAGCAGACGAACGAGGTTAGATTGGACCAAAAGGAGACGAACTCGGTTAGATTGAACCAAGAGAAGACGAACTACGTTAGATTGGACCAAAAGGAGACGAACTCCCTTAGCTTAGACCAAAAGGAGACGAACTCGGTTAGATTGGACCAAAAGGAGACGAACTCCCTCAGATTAGACCAAAAGGAGACGAACTCAGTTAGATTTGACCATGAGTAGACAAACTTGGTTAGATTGGACCAAAAGGAGACGACCTCCTTCGATTAGACCAAAAGGAGACGAACTCGGTTAGGTTGGACCAAAAGGAGACGAACTCCTTAGATTGGACCAAAGGGAGACTAACTTCCTAATAATGAACCAAAAGGAGACGAACTCCTTAGATTGGACCAAAGGGAGACTAACTTCGTAATAATGAACCAAAAGGAGACGAACTCCTATGATTGGACCAAAAAGAGACGAACTCCTTAGATTGGACGAAGAGAAGACGAACTAGGTTAGATTAGACCAAAAGGAGACAAA
>JAGKPW010000941.1:0-15168 GCA_019926035.1 Melaleuca alternifolia
ACAAGAGATGAACTTACTTAGAATGGACCAAAAGGGGACGAACTCCTTAGATTGGACCAACAGGAGACGAACTCCCTTAGATTTGATCAATAAGAGACGAACTTTCTTAGAATGGACCAAAAGGAGACGAACTCCTTAGATTGGACCAACAGGAGACGAACTCCCTTAGATTGGACCAAAAGTAGACGACCTCCTTAGATTGGACCAACATGAGACGAACTCCCTTAGATTGGATCAATAAGAGACAAACTTTCTTAGATTGGACCAAAAGGAGATGAACTCCTTAGATTGGACCAACATGAGACGAATTCCCTTAGATTGGACCAAAAAGAGATGAACTTACTTAGAATGGACCAAAAGGAGACCAATTCCTTAGATTAGACTAAAAGGAGACGAACACTCTTAGATTGGACCAAAAGGAGGCGAACTCCTTAGATTGGACCAACAGGATACGAACTCCCTTATATTGGACCAACAAGAGAAGAACTTACTTAGGATGGACCAAAAGGAGAGGAACTCCTTAGATTGAACCAAAAAGAGACGAACTACTTAGATTGGACCAACATGAGACGAATTCCCTTAGATAGGACCAAAAGGAGACGAACTCCTTAGATTGGACCAACAGGAAAAAACTCCCTTAGATTGGACCAACAAGAGATGAACTAACTTAGAATGGACCAACAAGAGATGAACTTACTTAGAATTGACTAAAAGGAGACGAACTCCCTTAGATTGGACCAAAAGGAGGCGAACTCCTTAGATTGGACCAACAGGATACGAACTCCCTTATATTGGACCAACAAGAGAGGAACTTACTTAGAATGGACCAAAAGGAGACGAACTCCTTTCATTGGACCAACAGAAGACAAACTCCCTTAGATTGGACCAAAAGCATACGAACTCCTTAGATTGGACAACAGGAACGAGCACCCTTAGATTGATAAACAAGAAGACGACCTTACCTTAATTGGACCAAAAGGCGAACGCCCTTATATTGCCAAAGGAGACTAACTCCTTAGATGACGAACGGACATGAACTCCGTTAGATTGGAGCAAAAGGAGGCGAACTCCTTAGATTGTACCAACAAGAGACGAACTCCCTTAGATTGGATCAGCAAGAGACGAACTTTCTTAGATTGGACCAAAAGGAGACAAACACCTTAGATTGGACCAACATGAGACGAATTCACTTAGATTGGACCAAAAGGAGACGAACTCCTTATATTGGACCAACAGGAAAAAAACTCCCTCAAATTGGACCAACAAGAGATGAACTAACTTAGAATGGACCAAAAACAGACGAACTCCTTAGATTGGACCAGCAGGAGAAAAACTCCCTCAGATTGCACCAACAAGAGATGAACTTACTTAGAATGGACCAAAAGGAGACGAATTACTTAGATTAGACCAAAAGGAGACGAACTCCCTTAGATTGGACCAAAAGGAGACGAACTCCTTAGGTTGGACCAACAGGATACAAACTCCCTTATATTGGACCAACAAGAGAGGAACTTACTTAGAATGGACCAAAAGGAGACGAACTCCATAGATTGGACCAACTGGAGACGAAATCCCTTAGATTGGACCAAAAGCAGACGAACTCCTTAGATTTGACCAACATGAGACGAACTCCCTTAGATTGGATCCACAAGAGACGAACTTACTTAGATTGGCCCAATAGGAGATGAAATCCCTTAGATTGGACCAAAAGGAGATGAACACCTTAAGCTTGGACCAAAAGGAGACGAACTCCTTAGATTGGACCAAGAGCAGACGAACTCCTTAGATTGGACGAACGGACGATGAACTCCCTTAGATTAGACCAAAAGGAGACGAACTCCTTAGATTGGACCAACGGGATACGAACTCCCTTGTATTGGACCAACAAGAGAGGAACATACTTAGAATGGACCAAAAGGAGACGAACACCTTAAGCTTGGACCAAAAGGAGACGAACTCCTTAGATTGGACCAACAGGAGACGAACTCTCCTAGATTGGATCAACAATAGGCGAACTTACTTAGATTGGACCAAAATGAGACGAATTCCATAGATTGGCCTAATAGGAGACGAACTCCCTTAGATTGGACCAAGAAGACATGAACTTACTTAGAATGGACCAAAAGTAGACGAACTCCCTAGAAGGGACCAAAAGGAGACGAGCTCCCTTAGATTGGACCAAAAGGAGACGAACTCCTTAGATTGGACCAACAGGATACAAACTCCCTTATATTGGACCAACAAGAGAGGAACTTACTTAGAATGGACCAAAAGGAGACGAACTCCTTAGATTGGACCAACAGGAGACGAACTCCCTTAGATGGGACCAAAAGCAGAAGAACTCCTTAGATTGGACCAACAGGAGACGAACTCCCTTAGATTGGATCAACAAGAGACGAACTTACTTAGATTGGACTAGAATGAGACGAACTCCATAGATTGGACGAACGGACGACGAACTCCCTTAGATTGGACCAAATGAATACAAACTCTTTAGATTGGACCAAAAGGAGACGAACTCCTTAGATTGCACCAATAGGAGACGAAGCCCTTAGATTGGATCAACAAGAGATGAACTTACTTAGATTGGAGCAAAAGGAGACAAACTCCTTAGATTGGACCAACATTAGATGAACTCCCTTAGATTGGACCAAAAGGAGACGAACTCCTTAGATTGGACGAACGGCCGATGAACTCCCTTAGATTGGACCAAAAGGAAACAAACTTCTTAGATTCGACCAACAGGAGACGAATTCCCTTAGATTGGATCAATAAGAGACAAAATGTTTTATATTGGACCAAAAGGAGACGAACTCAATAGATTGGACCAACAGGAGACGAACTGCATTAGATAGGACCAAAAGTAGACAAACTCTTTTGGTTGGACCAACATGAGACAAACTCCCATAGATTGGACCAAATCGAGACGAACTTCTCAGATTGGACCAAAAGGAGACGAACTCTCTAAGATTGGACATTAGATTGGGCCAACAAGAGATGAACTTACTTAGAATGAACCAAAAGGAGACGAACTCCCCTAGATTGGATCAAAAAGAGACGAACTTACTTAGTTTGGGCCAAAAGGAGACGAACTCCTTAGATTGGACCAACAGGAGACGAACACCTTAGAACGGACCAAAAGGAAACGAACTTTCTTAGATTGGACCAAAAGGAGACGAACTCCTTAGAAAGGACCAATAGTAGCAGAACTCCTTAGATTGGACCAAAAGCAGACGAACTCCCTGGATTGGACCAACAGGAGACGAACTCCCTTATAATGGACAAACAAGAGAGGGGCTTACTTAGAATGGAAAAAAAGGAGACGAACTCCCCTAGATTGGACGAAAAGCAGACGAACTCCTTAGATTGGACCAACAGTAGATGAACTCCCTTAGATTGGACCCAAAGGAGACGAACTTCTTAGATTTGACCAACAGGAGACGAACTCCCTAAGAATGGACCAACAGGAGACGAACTCTCCTAGATTGGATCAACAGGTGACGAACTCCCCTAGATTGGATCAACAGGAGATGAACTCCCTTAGATTGGACCAACAACACATGAACTTACTTAGAATGGACCAAAAGGAGACGAACTCCTTAGATGGGACCAAAAGGAGATGAACTCCCTTAGATTGGACCAAAAGGAGGCGAACTCCCTTATATTGGACCAACAAGAGAGGAACGTACTTAGAATGGACCAACATGAGACGAAGTCCCTTGGATTGGACCAAATGGAGACGAACTCCTTAGATTGGACCAACAAGAGAAAAACTCCCTTAGATTGGACCAACAAGAGATGAACTTACTTAGAATGGACCAAAAGAACACGAATTCCTTTGATTAGACCAAAAGGAGACGAACTCACAAAGAATGGGACCAAAGGAGACGAACTCCTTAATTGGACCAAGAGGACACGAACTCACTTAGATTGGACAAACAAGAGACAAACTTCTTAGATTGGACCAAGAGGAGACGAACTCCTTAGATTGGACCAAGAGAGGACGAACTCCTCTAGATTGGACCAACAGGAGACGAACTCCTTAGATTGGACCAAGAGGAGACAAACTCCTTAGTTTGGACGACGGCCGATGAACGCCCTTAATTGGACCCAAAATAGAACTGAAACTCCTTAGATCGGACAAAAGGATACGACTCCTTAGATTGCACCAACAGGAGACGAGCCATTAGATTGGATCACAAGACGAACTTACTTAGATTGGACCAACAGAGACTAATCCCTGAGCGTGGACCAAAAGGAGACGAACCTCGTAGATTGGACCAACAGAAGAAAAACTCCCTTAGATTGGACCAACAATAGATGAAACTTACTTAGAATGACCCAAAGGCGACAACTTCTTAAATTGGACCACATCAGAACGACTCCCAAGAATGTACCAAAAGAGACAACTCCTTAGATTGGACCAAAAGGATCAACTCCATAGAAGGGACCAAAAGGAGACGAACTCCCTTCGATTGGACAAAAAGGAGAACAACTCCTTAGATTGGACCAACAGGAGACAAACTCCCTTAGATTGGATCAACACGAGACGAACTTACTTAGATTGGACCAAGAGTAGACGAACTCCTTAGATTGGACGAACGGCCGATGAACTCCCTTAGATTGGACCAAAAGAAGACGAACTCCTTAGATCGGACCAAAAGGAGACGAACTCCTTAGATTGCACCAAAAGGAGACGAACTCCTTAGATTGGACCAACATCAGACGAACTGCATTAGATAGGACCAAAAGCAGACAAACCCTCTAGGTTGGACCAACATGAGACGAACTAACTTAGATTGGACCAAAAGGAGACGAAATCCTTAGATTGGATCAAAAGGAGACGAACTTTCTAAGATTGGACCAAAAGAAGACAAACTCCTTGAGATTAGACCAAAAAGAGATGAACTTACTTAGAATGGACCAAAAGGAGACGAACTCCTTAGATTGGACTAACAGGAGAAGAACTCCCAAAGAATGGATCAAAAGGAGACGAACTCCTTAGATTGGACCAAAAGGAGACGAACTCCTTAGATTGGACCAACAGGAGACGAACTCCCTTAGATTGAACCAAAAGCAGACGAACTCCTTAGATTGGACCAACAGGAAACGAACTCCCTTAGATTGGAGCAAAAGCAGATGAACTCCTTAGATTGGACCAACAGGAGACGAACTCCCTTAGATTGGACCAAAAGCAGACGAACTCCTTAGATTGGACCAACAGGAGACGACCTCCCTTAGATTAGATTAATAAGAAACGAACTTACTTAGATTGGACCAAAAGGAGACGAACTCCTTAGATTGGACCAACAGGAAAAAACTCCCTTAGATTGGACCAAAAGGAGACGAACTCCTTAGATCGGACCAACAGGAGACGAACTCCCTTAGATTGGACCAAAAGCAGACGAACTCCTTAGATTGGACCAACAGGAGACGAACTCCCATAGATTGGACCAAAAGCAGACGAACTTACTTAGATTGGACCAAAAGGAGACGAACTCCTTAGATTGGACCAAAAGGAGATGAACTTTCTAAGATTGGACCAAAAGAAGACAAACTCCTTTAGATTAGACCAACAAGAGATGAACTTACTTAGAATGGACCAAAAGGATACGAACTCCCCTAGATTGGATCAACAAGAGGCTAACTTACTTAGATGACCAACAGGAGACGAACTCCCTTATATTGGACCAACAAGAGAGGAACTTACTTAGAATGGACCAAAAGGAGACGAACTCCTTAGATTGGACCAACAGGAGACGAACTCTCTTAGATTGGACCAAAAGCAAACGAATTCCCTAGATTGGACCAACAGGAGACGAACTCCCTTATATTGGACAAACAAGAAAGGGACTTACTTAGAATAGACCAAAAGGAGACGAACTCCTTAGATTGTACCAAAAGGAGACGAACTCCCCTAAATTGGACCAAAAGTAGACGAACTCTTTAGATTGGACCAACTGGAGACGAACTCCCTTAGATTGGATCAACAAGAAACGAACTTACTTAGATTGGACCAAAAGGAGACGAACTCACTTAGATTGGACCAACAAGACATGAACTTACTTAGAATGGACCAAAAGGAGACGAACTCCCTAGAAGGGACCAAAAGGAGACGAACTCCCTAGAAGGGACCAAAAGGAGTTGGATCAAAAGGATACGAACTCCTTAGATTGGACCCAAAGGAGACGACTTCCCTTAGATTGGTCCAACAGGAAACTAACTCCCTTAGATTGGATCAACAAGAGACGAACTTAGTTAGATTGGACCAAAAGGAGACGAATTCCTTAGATTGGACCAACAGGAGACGAACTCCATTTGATAGGACCAAAAGGAGACAAACTCTTTAGGTTGAACCAACATGAGACGAACTCCCTTGGATTGGACCAAAAGGAGAAAAACTTCCTTAGATTAGACCAACAACAGATGAAATTACTTAGAATGGACCAAAAGGATACGAACTCCCCTAGATTGGATCAACAAGAGGCTAACTTACTTAGATGACCAACAGGAGACGAACTCCCTTATATTGGACCAACAAGAGAGGAACTTACTTAGAATGGACCAAAAGGAGACGAACTCCTTAGATTGGACCAACAGGAGACGAACTCTCTTAGATTGGACCAAAAGCAAACGAATTCCCTAGATTGGACCAACAGGAGACGAACTCCCTTATATTGGACAAACAAGAAAGGGACTTACTTAGAATAGACCAAAAGGAGACGAACTCCTTAGATTGTACCAAAAGGAGACGAACTCCCCTAAATTGGACCAAAAGTAGACGAACTCCTTAGATTGGACCAACAGGAGATGAACTCCCTAAGATTGGACCAAAAGGAGACGAAGTCTTTAGATTGGACCAACAGGAGACGAACTCACTTAGATTGGACCAACAAGACATGAACTTACTTAGAATGGACCAAAAGGAGACGAACTCCCTAGAAGGGACCAAAAGGAGACGAACTCCCTAGAAGGGACCAAAAGGAGTTGGATCAAAAGGATACGAACTCCTTAGATTGGACCCAAAGGAGACGACTTCCCTTAGATTGGTCCAACAGTAAACTAACTCCCTTAGATTGGATCAACAAGAGACGAACTTAGTTAGATTGGACCAAAAGGAGACGAATTCCTTAGATTGGACCAACAGGAGACGAACTCCATTTGATAGGACCAAAAGGAGACAAACTCTTTAGGTTGAACCAACATGAGACGAACTCCCTTGGATTGGACCAAAAGAAGAAAAACTTCCTTAGATTAGACCAACAAGAGATGAAATTACTTAGAATGGACCAACAGGAGACAAACTCCTTAGATTGGACCCAAAGGAGACGAACTCCCTTAGGTTGGACCAACGGAAGACGAACTCACTTAGATTGGATCAACAAGAGACGAACTTAGTTAGATTGGACCGAAAGGAGACGAACTACCCTAGATTGGACCAAAAGCAGACGAACTCCTTAGATTGGACCAACAAGAGATGAACTCCCTTAGATTGGACCAAAAGGAGACGAAGTCTTTAGATTGGACCAACAGGAGACGAACTCACTTAGATTGGACCAAAAGCATACGAACTCCTTAGATTGGACCAACAGGAGACGAACACCCTTAGATTGGATCAACAAGAGATGAACTTACTTAGAATGGACCAAAAGAAGACGAACTCCATAGATTAGACCAACATGAGACGAACTCCCAAAGAATGGACCAAAAGTAGACGAACTACTTAGATTGGACCAATCGGAGACGAACTCCCCTAGATTGGATCAACATGTTCGAACTTACTTAGGTTGGCCCAACAGGAGATGAACTCCCTTAGATTGGGGCAAAAGAAGATGAACTCCCTTAGATTGGACCAAAAGGAGACAAAGACTTTAGATCGGACCAACAGGAGACGAACTCCTTAGATTGCACCAACATGAGATGAACTCCTTAGATTGGACCAAAAGGAGACGAACTCCCTTATATTGGACCAAAAGGAGGCGAACTCCCTTATATTGGACCAAATGGAGACAAACTCTTTAGATTGCAGCAACAGGAGACGAACTCCCTTAGATTGGAGCAAAAGGAGACGAACTCCATAGATTGGACCAACAGGAGACGAACTCCCTTATATTGGATCAAAAGGAGACGAACTCCTTAGATTGCACCAACATGAGACGAACTCCCTTAGATAGGACCAACAAGAGAGGAACTTACTTAGAATGGACCAAAAAGAGACGAACTCCTTAGATTGGACCAACAAGAGGAAAACTCCCTTAGCTTGGACCAACAAGAGATGAACTTACTTAGAATGGACCAAAAGGAGACGAACTCCCCTAAATTGGATCAACATGGGACGAACTTACTTAGATTGGACCAAAAGGAGATGAACTCCATAGATTGGCCCAACAGGAGATGAACTCGCTTAGATTGGAGCAAGAAGACATGAACATACTTAGGATGGACCAAAAGGTGACGAACTCCAAAGAAGGGACCAAGTGGAGATGAACTCCCTTAGATTGGACCAAAAGGAGATGAACTCCTTAGATTGGACCAAGAGGAGACGAACTCCCTTATATTAGACCAACAAGAGAGGAACTTACTTAGAATGGATCAAAAGGAGATGAACTCCTTAGATTGGACCAACAAGAGACGAACTCCCTTAGATTGGACCAAAAGCAGACGAACTCCTTAGATTGGACCAACAGGAGACGAACTCACTTAGATTGGATGAACAAGAGACAAACTTACTTAGACTGGACCAAAAGGAGACGAACTCCTTAGATTGGACCAACAGGAGACGAACTCCCTCAGATTGGACCAAATTGAGACGAACTCTTTAGATTGCACCAACAGGAGATGAACTCCCTTAGGTTGAACCAAACGGGGACGAACTCCCTTAGATTGGGCCAACAGGAGACGAACTCCTTAGAATGGACCAACAGGAGACGAACTCTCTTTAGATTGGACCAAAAGGAGATGATCTCCTTAGATTGGACCAACAGGAGAAGAACTCCCTTAGATTGGACCAACAGGAGATGAACTCCCTTAGATTGGACCAAAAGGAGACGAACTCCTTAGATTGGACCAACAGGAGACGAACTCCCTTAGGTTGGACCAAAAGGAGACGAACTTATTAGATTGGACCAACTGGAGATGAACTCCGTAGAATGGACCAAAAGGAGACGAACTCCCTTAGATTGGACCAAAAGGAAACGAACTCCTTAGATTGGACTAAAGGGAGACGAACTCCCTTAGATTGGACCAACAAGAGATGAACTTACTTAAATTGGACAAAAAGGAGACGAACTCCTTAGTTTGGATCGATAGGAGGCGAAATGTTTTAGATTGGATCGATAGGAGGCGACACAAACTCCTAACATTGGACGAACGGCCGACGAACTCCCTTCAATTGGACCAAAAGAAGATGAATTCCTTAGATTTGTCAAAAAGGAGGCGAAGTCCCTTAGATTGGACCAAAATGAGATGAACTCCTTAGATTGGAGCAACAGGAGACGAACTCCTTGGATTTGTCAAAAAGGAGGCCAAGTTCCTTAGATTGGACCAAAAGGAGACGAACTCCCTTAGATTGGACCAAAAGAAGACAAACTCCGTTAGATTGGACCAAAAGAAGACAAACTCCGTTAGATTGGACCAAAAGGAGATGCACTCGTTAGATTGAACCAAAGGGAGACGAACTCCCTTAGATTGCACCAACAAGAGATGAACTTACTTATATTAGACAAAAAGGAGACGAACTTCTTAGATTGGATCAACAGGAGGAGAACTGTTTTAGCATGGACCAAGAGGAGACGAACTCCATACATTGGACGAACGGCCGACGAACTCCCATTGATTGGGCCAAAAAAACACGAACTCCTTAGATTAGACGAAAAGGAGACGAACTCCTTAGATTGGACCAAAAGGAGACGATCTCCTTAGATTGGACCAATAGGAGAATAACTCCCTTAGATTGGACCAAAAGGAGACGAACTCCATAGAATGGACCAAAAGGAGACGAATGCCCTTAAGATTAGACAAAAAGGAGACGAACTCCTTAGATTGGACCAACCGGAGACGACCTCCGTAGAATGGACCAACAGGAGACGAACTCCCTTAGAATGGACCAACAGGAGACGAACTCCCTTAGAATGGGACCCAACAGGGAGGAGTACGAACTCTTTTAGACTGCACCACATGAGACGAACTCTTTAGATTGGACCAAACGAGAGACGAAGCTCCCATTAGAGATTGGGGACCCAAAAAGGAGCCGAAATCTTTAGATGGCTCGGACAAGAGACGAACTCCATTAGATTGGACCAAAGGGAGACGAAAGTTGTACCTTTTCCCTTTAGATGGACAACAGGAGAAGAAAACTCTCTAGATGGACCAAAAAGGACATGAACTTACTTAGAGGGACACAACAAATACGGAGACGAAACTCCCATAGAAGGCGACCAAAAGGAGCGAACTCCTTAGATTGGACCAAGAGGAGACGATCTTGGTTAGATTGCACTCAAAGGAGACGAACTCCTTAGATTGGACCAAGAGGAGACGAGCTTCCAAAGATTGGACTAAAAGGACACGAAATCCTTAGATTGGATCGACGTGAGGCGAAATGTTTTAGATTGGGCGAAAAGGAGACGTACTCCTTACATTGGACGAATGGCCGACGAACTCCCTTAGATTGGACCAAAAGAAAATGAACTCCTTAGATTTGTCAAAAAGGACGCCAAGTCCCTTAGAATGGACCAAAAGGAGACGAACTCCTTAGATTGGACCAACACGAGACGAACTCCCTTAGATTGCACCCACATGAGACAGAATCCGCTTAGATGGGACAAACGGAGACGAAAATCCCTTAGATTGAACCAAACGGAGACGAACTCTTTTCTTAGATTGCCGACTCAACCAGAGCTAAACGTCCCTTGGATGGACCAAAAGGGACGATCTCGCTTTATTGGACCAATAGGAGACGAACTCTTTAGAAGGGACCAAAAGGAGACTAACTCCTTCAGATTGGACCAAAAGGAGACGAACTCCTTAGATTGGACCAACAGGAGACGAACTCGCTTAGATTGAACCAACAAGAGACGAACTTACTTAGATTGGACAAAAAGGTGATGAACACCTTAGATTGGACCAACAGGAGACGAACTCCCTTAGATTAGACCAAAAGGACATGAACTCCATTGATTGGACGAACGGCCGACGAACTCCCTTAGATAGGACCAAAAGGAGACGAACTCTTTAGATTGGACGAACGGCCGACAAACTCCACAAGAATGGACCAAAAGGAGAAGAACTCCATAGATTGGACCAACAGGAGACGAACTCCCCTAGATTGGATCAACATGGAACGAACTTACTTAGATTAGACCAAAAGGAGATGAACTCTATAGATTGGCCCAGCAGGAGATGAACAACCTTAGATTGCTCCAACAAGACATGAACTTACTTAGGATGGACCAAAAGGGGATGAACTCCTTAGAAGGGACGAAAAGGAGACGAACTCCCTTAGATTGGACCAACATGAGATGAACTCCCTTATATTGGACCAACAAGAGAGGAACTTACTTAGAATGGACCAAAAGGAGACGAACTCCTTAGATTGGACCAACATGAGACGAACTCCCTTAGATTGGACCAAAAGCAGACGAACTCCTTAGATTGGACCAACAGGAGACCAACTCCCTAAGATTGGACCAATAGGAGACGAACTCTTTAGACTGCACCAACATCATACGAACTCCCTTAGATTGGACCAAACGGAGACGAACTTCCTTAGATTGGAGCAACAAGAGATGAACTCGCTTAGATTGGACCAAAAGGAGACGATCTCCTTAGATGGGACAAACAGGAGAAGAACTCCCTTAGATTGGACCAACAAGAGATGAACTTACTTAGAATGGACCAAAAGGAGACGAACTCCATGGAAGGGACCAAAAGGAGACGAACTCCGTTAGATTGGACAAAAAGGAGACGAACTCATTAGATTGGACCAAAGGGAGACGAACTCCCTTAGATTGGACCAAAGGGAGATGAACTCTCTTAGATTGGACCAATAGGAGAAGAACTCCCTTAGATTGGACCAAAAGGAGACGAACTCTATAGAAGGGACGAAAAGGAGACGAACGCCCTTAGATTAGATAAAAAGGAGACGAACTCCTTAGATTGGACCAACTGGAGACGAACTCCGTGGAATGGAACAACAGGAGACGAATTCCCTTAGATTGGACTAAAAGGAGACGAACCCTTTAGATTGCACCAACATGAGAAGAACTCCCTTAGATTGGACCAAACGGAGACGAACTCCCTGAGAATGGACCAAAAGGAGACGAACTCTTTAGATTGGAGTAACAAGAGACGAACTCGCTTAGATTGGACCAAAAGGAGACGATCTCCTTAGATGGGACAAACAGGAGAAGAACTCCCTTAGATTGGACCAACAAGAGATGAACTTACTTAGAATGGACCAAAAGGAGACGAACTCCATAGAAGGGATTAAAAGGAGACGAACTCCCTTAGATTGGACCAAAAGGAGACGAACTCATTAGATTGGACCAAAGGGAGACGAACTCCCTTAGATTGGACCAAAGGGAGACGAACTCCCTTAGATTGGACCAAAAAGAGACGAACTCTATAGAAGGGACGAAAAGGAGACGAACGCCCTTAGATTAGACAAAAAGGAGACGAACTCCTTAGATTGGACCAACTAGAGACGAACTCCGTAGAATGGAACAACAGGAGTCGAATTCCCTTAGATTGGACTAAAAGGAGACGAACTCTTTAGATTGCACCAACATCAGAAGAACTCCCTTAGATTGGACCAAACGGAGACGAACTCCCTTAGATTGGACCAAAAGGAGACGAACTCTTTAGATTGGACCAAAAGGAGGCGAACTCCCTTAGATTCGACCAAAAGGAGACGAACTCCTTAGATTGGACTAAAAGGAGACGAACTCCCTAAGATTGGACCAACAAGAGATGAACTTACTTAAATTGGACAAAAAGGAGACGAACCCCTTAGTTTGGAATGACAGGAGGCGAAATGTTTTAGATTGGACCAAAGGGAGACGAACTCCTTACATTGGACGAACGGCCGACAAACTCCCTTAGATTGGACCAAAAGAAGATGAATTCCCTAAATTTGTCAAACAGGAGGCCAAGTCCCTTAGATTGGACCAAAAGGAGACGAACTCCTTAGATTGGACCAACAGGAGACGAATTCCCGTAGATTGGACCAAAAGCAGACGAACTCCTTAGATTGGACCAACAGGAGACGAACTCCCTTAGATTGGATGAATAAGAGACGAACTCCTTAGATTTGACCAACAGGAGACGAACTCCCTTAGATTGGACCAAAAGCAGACGAACTCCTTAGATTGGACCAACAGGAGACGAACTCCCTTAGATTGGATCAATAAGACACGAACTTACTTAGATTGGACCAAAAGGAAGAAAACTCCCTCAGATTGGACCAACAAGAGATGAACTCCCTGTATTGGACCTACAAGAGAGTTATTAATTAGAATGGACCAAAAGGGACGAACTCCTTATATGGACAACAGGCGACGAAAACACCCGTAGATTGGACCAACAAAAAAGAGAGACGAACTCCTTAGATGGACCAACAGGAGATTGAACTCACTTAGATGAATCACAACAAGGACGAGCCTACATAGATTGGACACCAAGAGAGGAATAAGTTAGTTGGATCAAAAAGGAGATGAAATCCTTAGATGAACCAACAGGGACGAACTCACTTACAGGTGGTCCGACAAGCAAAACGGAACTCTTAGATTGGACCAAATGGAGACGAACTCCTTAGATTGGACCAAGAAGAGACGAACTTGTTTAGATTGGACCAAAAGGAGACGAACTCCTTAGATTGGACCAACAAGAGACGAGCACCCTTACATTGGACCAAATGGAGACGAACTCTTTAGATTGCACCAACATGAGACGACCTCCCTTAAATTGGACCAAACGGAGACGAACTCTCTTAGATTGGACCAAAAGGAGACTAACTCCCTTAGATTTGACCAAAAGGAGACGATCTCCTTAGATTGGACCAACAGGAGAAGAACTCCCTTAGATTGGACCAACAAGACATGAACTTACTTAGAATGGATCAAAAGGAGATGAACACCCTTAGATTGGACCAACAAGACTTGAACTTACATAGGATGGACCAAAAGGATATGAACTCTTTAGAAGGGACCAAAAGGAGACGAACTCCCTTAGATTGGACCAAAAGGAGACAAACTCCTTAGATTAGACTAAAGGGTGACGAACTCCCTTAGATTGGACCAACAAGAGATGAACTCCTTAGATTGGACCAACAGGAGAAAAACTCCCTTAGATTGGACCAACAAGAGATGAACTTACATAAATTGGACAAAAAGGAGACGAACCCCTTACATTGGATTAACAGGAGGCGAAATGTTTTAGATTGGACCAAAAGGAGACGAACTCCTTACTTTGGACGAACGGCCGAAGAACTCCCTTAGATTCGACCAAAAGAAGATGAATTCCTTAGATTTGTCAAACAGGAGGCCAAGTCCCTTAGATTGGACGAAAAGGAGACGAAGTCCTTACTTTGGATCAACAGGTGACGAACTCCTCTAGATTGGATCAACAAGACACGAACTTACATAGGTTGGACCAAAAGGAGATGAACTCCTTTAGATTGCACCAACAAGAGATGAGCTTACTTAGAATCGACCAAAATGAGGCGAACTCCTTAGAATGGACCAAAAGGAGACGAGCTTACTTAGATTGGACCAAAAGGAGAAGAACTCCATAGATTGGCCCAATAGGAGATGAACTCCCTTAGATTGGACCAAAAGAAGATGAATTCCTTAGATTTGTCAAACAGGAGGCCAAGTCCCTTAGATTGGAGCAAAAGGTGACGAACTCTTTAGATTGGACCAACAGGAGATGAACTCCCTTAGATTGGACCAAAAGCAAACGAACTCGTTAGATTGGACCAACAGGAGACGAACTCCATTAGATTGGATCAAGAAGAGACGAACTTACTTAGATTGGACCAAAAGGAGACGAACTCCTTAGATTGGACCAACAAGAGAGGAACTCCCTTAGATTGGACCAAAAGGAGACGAACTCAATAGATTGCACCAACATAAGACGAACTACCTTAGATTGGACCACACGGAGATGAACTCC